>APFE030831750.1:81999-154412 GCA_000404065.3 Pinus taeda
CAATCGATGTACCTTCCTTCATTCTCAAACCGTACAATTGTCGCTTCAGGAGAATCCTATTGGTTAAGGATTTGGTCATGTACAGTTTCTCCAGTTTTGTCCACAAACCAGCAGCTGTTGTCTCCGACACAATATTAAACAGTACGTCATCCGCCAGACAAAGTCGAATAGAACTTATTGCTCTTTCATCGATCTCGGCCCACTCGCTATCTGTGATGTTGTAAGGCTGTTTGGCCTTGCCCAACAACGCCTTTGCCACGCCATGTTGGACAAGCAAGTCATGCATCTTCACCTTCCAGATCTCAAAATTATTCTTGCCATTAAATTTCTCAATTTCAAACCGGGCACTTTGGGTTTTCGCCATTTTGTATCAAAAAAGACACAATAATCTCCAATATCCAACTTTAAATACCAGCAATTTAAAAAACAAAAAAATTGCCTATGCCTTTGAAATTTCTGCCTATGTCTTTGTACTTATGCCATTAAAAAAAAAAATTCCTGCCTTTGCATTGGTTTTTACACAACCAAAAAACTGCCTTTTTTTTTGCACTTCACAAAAAAAAAATTCCTGTTTGCTCTTCACAAAAAAAAATTTGCCTCTGCCTTTGGAATACTCCTCAGTCCAAACTGCAATATAAGTTTTTTGAAATATATTGTTTATGAGTGTTGTCGAGTATCTGAGGTGAATGCTAGTTCCCGTCCATCATTTTTATGGCTTTAAAATAAAAAACATTCAGACTTTTCCATACTCAGATCCATTACATACATGTAACATATTCAAACCAAAAGAATCATTTAAATCTCGACAAAACAGTGCCGCGAGCAAGCTCTTGCGATTCATTCCATTCGGTCATGAGTATACGCCCTTTGAGTTTGGCATTTATTTATCAAATCATAACTGAGCGTGTAGTTGTATCAATAGTCGATATCTGTTTAAAAAAAAAAAACTCCACGCAATAATGAACATACTAGGTTACCAATTGTTGGTTCAGCAAACGCATCAGCTATCCACCGCTCAACAATCCACAGAACAAATCCATACGGGAATCCGCAACCCAGAACTGGTATACGCAACCCATACGTCCGCGGAGTGCTCTCACAGCACAACGATTTAAAAAAAAATAACCCACACACTTAACCAGATTACATTCGTTGCAAATACATGTTGCCCATGGAGAATGGCGCAAATTGGAAGTTGTTTTCTTCCATGAGATGGCCCATATTAATTTTCTAGCTTTGCTTAAAAAATTTTGTTCAAACTTGGGCGCTCTTTAAGACACAACTCCAGCAATTTTATAACACACCAGCAATGTTTATGTAATACGCACTGTAATACGCACCAGCAACAGCGATTTAAAACATACCAGATATATCACCGTGCTCAAGGCGTGCTCCACGGCTCCGTTTGCAGGTATTACAGCGCTCTGCGCGCACACAAATAACTTTTATGCAGCACCTCCAGCACCACGCTCCAGCTCTTCACGCTCCTCCAGCTCCAGCTCTTCACGCACTCGCTCCATCTCCACGCGCGCTGAGAATCCTTTCAGCACCAGCACCAGCACCTCCAACCTCCAACATGCTCTGATACCAATTGTTGGAATTCAGGCACAACAAACAAATAGACACACAGCAGAAGATCAAACACATAAGAGAGTTTTAAAGTGGTTCACCCAACCAATCTGGGCTACGTCCACCAAACATAGGCATCAGGAATATATTAAATCAAATTTGGAGATTACATCAAGAAATCCTCACAATCTCTTAGCAAACCATCCGAATGGTTGCCTATTATATAGAATAGAGAATCTAACAGCCTCATAACTCCCTCACATCAAATATAGGAGGCATTAACTCCCTCCTAACAACCTGGAGCTAATTTAGAAACTGAATCCCTATTGTTGTCATCCTTCAGAGATTTTTGCCTATTTGACTCAAACAGAAAATCTCAACAAACAAAGCTATATGTGCGAGAGGTAGTGCAAGGACTGTGTAGAGGGCTTGCACATTTGGAGGACCAAATTTTTTGGAGGAGCCAGTTCAATATTTTTTTTCAATTGTTAAATTATGCCAGTTTAGATCATTAAAGCAAAACACAAGATGTACAACAGAAAGATAATTACATTAATAAAAATGACGAGTGTTGAGAAAAATTGTATCAAGGATGTATTTCCTAATGCATTAGCTCTTTTTCCTATGAAAACACTTTAATGAGCTTTTTGTCATGTGACATTATGAGTTATTAATGTCATGGGGTAAAGTCACTTAATGAGGTGGTTCATGTACTAGGTACTTTTTAATAAAGTCACTTTATGTTTTAAATGTGACTTTAGGGAGAAAAAGTACCAAGTGTCTTTAATTAATAAAGTCACTTTATAATTTAATGTTGACTTTACGAGAGAAAAAGTGCACAAGGTACAAAACATATTAAAGTGACTAGGAGTTCATTAAGTGAGAGGGACCATGTGAGAGGGGTCAAGTGGGGTACTTGATCTCATCCATTGATCCCATGTCTGAGATATTAATTTGAGCCCTTGATCAATAGGATTAGGTTTTCCTACCCTAAGAGAAGGCAAAAAAGGAAAAAGAATTCTCATTATTATTGTTATGAGAATTTGAGAAGAGGAGAAGAAGAGCTTGAGATCTCATCCATTGATCCCATGGCTGAGATTTTAATTTGAGCCCTTGATCAATAGGATTAGGTTTTCCTACTCTAAGAGAAGGCAAAAAAGGAAAAAGAATTCTCATTATTATTCTTATGAGCATTTGAGAAGAGGAGAAGAAGAGCTTGAGAGGAGGTATTGTTTGCAGTAGTGTGGCACAATTCTTATAAGACCTACAGGTACCCGCGGGTCTTGACTAGTTTTATAGTGAGACAAGTCACTCACATAGAACCCGCGGTTTCTACCTGTACTCTCCAAAACCCACATAAAACCCATGAAGAACCGTATAAAACCCATGAAGAACCGCATATGACCCGCATAAAACCTACCGTGGCGACCCTCAAAATTCAATTTTTTAATTTTTTAATTTTTTTTTTTTTGGAGATCATGTAGAGGGAAAGGGAAAATGGAGGGAAAATTTTGCCAAGTCCTATATGGGTCGCCGAGTCAATAGCCAGATGAGTCTTATATGTGTATGACTCATGCAACATTGGTTTGCAGTGATAAGGAAGGGAAAACACAGAGCTAGAGCCTAGGAGGCTCCCAAAACCCGAGTTTCTAGTAGAACCTACAAGCAGACAATCCATGAATATCGTGCAGGGACAGCAGGCTGAGAAACAAGGTATATCAGAACAAGATTCAAAGTGTAGGCTGTGTTGATTTGTAGGGTGGCTGAGAGTGATTCTCAGCATATTTTTTGTGGAGCAGAGGAGCTGCTCATATATGATATTAGCAGGCCAAGAATCTAGGTGAAGGCCTGTGCTGTTTTTGAAGGTGCGCTGAGTGAGATACTCAACATAAAATTCGTGGAGGATAAGGCCTGATCGAGGCCCTCTTTTCTGGTTACTTTACAGTCAACTGGACTGAGAATCAAGGAAGTCTGTCTTGCTGTTAAGAGCACGAGTTTTGAGACACCTTCAGCATGAATCCAGGAGGCAGATTGCATCAGATATGAGGCACGAATTTTCTGGGAAAGTTCAGCTGTGTTTGCTACAATATTCTAGTCAATTTCAGTGCGAGAATCAAGGCAAAATCAATGATAGAGATTGTCAACTATGTGGTAGTGTTCTTCATGCAAAAATGACTGTTCTCATATCTGCCAAAGTCACGTTAGCAGGCCAAGAATCTAGGTGAAGGCCTGCGCTGTTTTTGAATGTGCGTTGAGTGAGATACTCAACATAAAATTCGTGGAGGATAAGGCCTGTCCGAGGCCCTCTTTTCTGGTTACGTCACAGTCAACTGGACCGAGAATCAAGGAGGTCTGTCTTGCTGTTAAGAGCACGAGTTTTGAGACACCTTCAGCATGAATCCAGGAGGCAGATTGCATCAGATATGAGGCACAGATTTTCTGGGAAAGTTCAGCTGTGTTTGCTACAATATTCTACTCAATTTCAGCATGAGAATCAAGGCAAAATCAATGACAGAGATTGTCAACTATTTGGTAGCATTCTTCATGCAAAAATGACTGTACCATCTTGTCAGTAAAGGGAAATAAGTCTGATAAATCTCTGCTGTGTAATTATTTTTCCTTGACAGCAATTAAATCCTCCTTAGAACTGGTTTTCCCCTTTGTGGCTTTTTCTAGGGTCATTAGACCAAAAACAGTGTATAACGTTCTGTGTGTGTGTGAGCTTGTCTTTTCTTTTATATCAGCTGAAAAGAAAGTGTAAATGTAGCTTATAAATATTTGAAATGGATTAATGTTAAGTGTTTTATATCACCTAACAATTATTGGGGCTGTTGGCATTAAACCTATGCAAAAACCTTGAAACTGGGAGGGCTACTAGCTTTTAAAATTTTCTGCAATGAAGACTCCAATTCTCTGATAAGAACTCAAGTTTCAATTTGAACAATAAAAACTTTAACTCTTTCAAGGCTCCAACCCTAGATGAAGATTCCAATCTTCAATTATAAACCTGACTCCAATCTGTACAATCCAAGCTCTATCTTGGTCTACTTGAAGTTGAGGACTCCAATCCTTTCAACAATTCAGGCTTCAACCTGGTTTTCCACAAGGCTCCAACCTTGTGTGAGGACTCCTATCCTCTAGGCTTCCAACCCTCTTAATCTGCTTCAGTTCTCCAAGGTGGCTTCAATGTTGCTTCAAGACTTCCAATATCTTCTTCAACAAGTCCTGAAAGATATCTCTAAGAAGGCTCTAAGAATGTCTCCAAGGGATCTTCAAAATCAAGCTTCAACAAATAGATCAGTTCCATGCAACAAGGGGTCTCCACAATCGCTTCTACATATGTTTTCAAGGTTCCTCTAAAAGGGTGCTTCAAGATGGCCTTTAAAGTGTTCCAAGATTTCCTTCAATGATGCTTCAACAAAGCTGCTCCAGATATGTCCTCAACAAGCTTCAATACTCCAAATGATGCTTCTGATATGTCTTCAAGAGCTTCAACAGGCTGCTCCAAAAAATTGTCTTCAGGGGCTGCTTCAAAGGATATCTTCCAACGCTCTCTTTTGCTTCTTGAAGTGGTTCCTGGAACAGTACCTCTATTTAGCAATAGAGCAACCTTACGGTACCTCTTCCCCTTGATTGAAGCCCGGAGCTACCTACGACCTGCACGAGCTTCCGGCTATTCTTAAGACTGTCTTCAATTAGGTCTGCACAAGGTTCTTCAACAAGCTCCCTTCTACAAGTCTTCACAATGCTTCAGCTGATCTCCAACAATGTTCCACCAAGTCTTCAAGTATATCTGCTCTAAACAAAGTCCAAGATCTGTCCAAGAGGATCCAACAAGTTTGCACAGGTCTGCTTCAACAAGTTTCTCAACAAGGCTGCTACAACAGGTGTCTTCAATAAATCTCAAAGTTTCTCAGATCATGCTTTGAACCTGTTTCAACTGAAACCCTTTCAATGTCCAAAACAATGCAACAAAAACATAGATCTAATCCCAAAAATTCAGAGACTGAAATGTGACTGTAATGCCCTAGTCTAGGGCCAAATTTTTCTCCACAAAACTGAGGTCTGTACATGTCTGTAAGCCTTCATATCACAGGTTGAGAGGTCTACAATCTAGTTTTGAGATCTGCCTTTGTCACAGGTCTGTATCTTTTAGGGCCGAATTCTGCCTTTTTTTGGAAGTCTTCACATGGCTTAGGATAACAGTGGTCTACTTGCCTCAGGACTGAAGTTGCAGATATCTGCTCCTTGCCTCAGGGATGAACTGAGGTCAGTAGCAGACCTTTTCCCAGGGCTGAGACTGAGGTCAAATAAGAGTATGAAAGCTGTTCCAAAGTGAAAATACTGCCCCAAAAAACAAACCAGAAACTATGACCAGAAAAGCCCAAGACTTGTGACCAGAGAAACCCAAACGAAACCACCTGAGAGATAGCAAAAAATCCATGAAATTACTTCACAAAATCACCTCAGAAACGAGTTTTTCTTGCTTGAATTCGGTAGGCCCAGCTTCAATATATACTTATTCGATTATGTTGAAAAGACATGTCTTTTGGGATGGAGGACCGGCATGAGCATCTAGGTTGAACTTGCCAGGTTTATAAATATTAATAAAAATTTTAACTGTACAGAGGCCCACTTGAGCTAGTTTGTTTTGTTAGGTTGTTGCATTTGCGTCTCACCTGGTTTTGGTAATGATACAGATTGTATTCATCAAACTTATTCTGTGCAGCAATTACTTGGTTAATTCCTGAATTAATTGAAGCGTCATTAAGGACTTGATTCATGGCAGCTGGATCAAAGTATTGGTCTTCATGACTCTCCTTGAATATGGCTCCTGAGAGAATATTGTTGTTTTGCATTTGTATTTCAATTGGCATGCCTTCCATGTATTCACTTTGAAGTTCATCATATCCCATAACTTCTCGACTGCTGAGGGTAATATCCAACAGTAGTGCTTAACATGCTGCCACAGACACTCCTTATAGTCGTTGACAGAGAGATTGTCATAGCAAGAAAAACTCTGGAGTTGATAACACAGAACCATGGTTTCTAAGCATGTTGACTTATAGGGTTACTAGTGGGACAGCTAGCTCAACAGTTCTCCTTATTGGCAGAGATTTGTTCTTTGTGCTTAGGCCATCAATGAAAACAACAGCATCTCAACATAGAACTCCAAACTATACTAAAACCGAGATAGCCAATTAGAGATTGTGATTGGTTTTGGACAGGAGTGGTTTTCATTGCATAGAAATTGATTGACTGCCCTTTTATGCATTCAGCTTATTCAAATTCATTGGACTCGAACTTTTATACATATATGCAATTCATAATATACAACAAGGATGAGACCTATTCTATCATAAGCTCTGCTCGGTTAGCTGACCTGGCCAAAGTACAAAGATGGTAAAATGCAACACCGAACCAGGATAGAGAATGCAACGAACTCCGAACGCAGCCTTGAGACTCCACGTCTCATGTAAGAAGTATGGTGTACCATTAATTTTTGAATTATTGCATCCTCCTTGGTTAAATTTACTTGATTCTTCCAGTTTATCTAAAGGGCATTCATTTCAAAGATTATTGTTTTGACATCTCGTATGATAAATTTATTTTCCCTTGCTTTATATTCTATTTGTTTGCACATGGATCTATTTCAACTGCTCTAACTCAGATGTTATGTCCACTTCTTGTTTGGTGTAATCCATTTTTTGTAACATTTCATAGCAGTATACAGAATAGTTCTGTAAGAAGCATCTTGCAGATGAATTTGTATCTGCAGGGGTAGAGCAGAGATGAACAAAAGCGCCTTGTCTTCTTTTTGTGGAGAGTATACAAATTATCTAATTAATTCTTTCATCCTTTGGTCATGTTGCAATATTCAACGAGGCTTAGTTCTAGATTTTAGTATATTAGATACTCGTACTAGTCACAAAGATCATGTATATTTTGTGATTTCCAACCTTCTTCTGTAACACATACTGTACAATAAATTTCTGTGTCCTTCCTTTGAAGTTTATATTCTACTTGTCTGCACATGGATCGATTTCAACCTTTTTAACTCAGATGTTATATCCACATGTCTATTGGTGGAATCGATTTCTTAACATTTCATAGCAGTATAAAAAGTGGTTTTGTAAGAAGCATCTTGCAGATAAACTTGAATCTGCAAGGGTAGAGCAGAGACGAACCAAAGAGTCCTGTCTTCTTTTAGTGAAGAGTATATAAAATTCTCCAATTAATTCTTTGATCCTTTGGTCATACTATTGCAATATTTCACTAGGATTAGTTTTAGACTTGAGTATATTTATAATTTAAGTTCTTGAAAAGCTAGCTGACTTAGTCAGATACTTATACTAGTCACAAAGATCCTTTATATGGCATGACTTCCAACCTTTTCTGTAACACATCAAAAAGGGTCTATGGAAAGTTGCCACAAATTCCCATATTTTTAGTTTTTCTCAATTTGTTGTGCATCCCTAGTAGACTTGCAAATGAAAAATATGCAACATGCTACCAGTACTACCATTGAGGTATGCAATTCCATAGAGCTTGCCATGGAAGAACTCAGAGGTAATTGATTGGCTCCTTTTTCCAGAGGCAGTGGAGGTGTTGGAGTTGGAGGAGACGCTGCTTGAAAATCTCGTTGGTTAAGCCAAAATAGATGGATTTTTGTGACAATTTGGTGAAGTTGTGTTTGGAAATATTTCAGGAGCCAATGTATAAGCAATGGAGTAATTGTTAGACAAATTAGAATATAATTTAACCCTAAATGTTCACATTTATTCTGCTGATGAACAACTCAATTCCTTCTGTGCTTGGAATTCACCGCAAGTTGTGCCAATGATCAACTGGATGGATGAGCTTTTAATTCTTCAGACATTCATCTTCAGTGAGTACTTTTTATTCTCCTAGTTAAAATTTACGTTTGTGTGAATCAAAGATTCACTAAAATGCTTTGAACGGTTACTATACTTCCGTGAGTTTGTGAAAATTGAAGTATGCGATTCTGCTCTAAAACGACAGCAAATCTCTATCAGTCATATGTCAACTCGTCTAAGTGATGTGGAGTTCATGTCTGCAGCCTTGCATTTCTTTTGGAATGATAACCAAAATGGTTTTGTTAAATTTTTATTAGCAGTTCAGTTGTTTGAACTCTGAGGTGGTATACTTCGTTACCTTGTAGTTTCTGTTATTATTCTGATTGGAGCACTGATGCAGGCCTACTGATGAACTCTTTGATGGCATCTTCTGTCTTCCTCATTTACACTAATGATTCTTGGTGTTTATATTTCCAGTCAACAAAATTTAACACGCCTTCACTTCCCTTTCCCTACGAGTCTAAGGATGCTTTTGAACGGAGCATGCGGATGCCTTTAGGTCCGGACTTTAACACTGTTCGTGCACACCAAAATATGATTCGACCAGCGGTAAGTATTCTTTTTGAGCTGCACTCTCTAATCTGATAAAGATGATCATCAATCTTATCATATTATTTTGTCATTGATGAACAATTATTTTTTATTTCAGGTTATCAAGAAGGCTGGAGTTGTTATTGATCCTATTAAATATGAGAAACAGCAGCCAAAAGATAAAAAGCTGCATTCTATTTCAAGTACTGGAAAGCGGAAATGGTCTAGCAATGGACAGGGTCATCCTCCACAAAATGTGCAGAAAAGGTCTTTTAAGGGTCGAGCTGATGTTCCTAGAAATGGGAAGTCAAAAGGGTTCTCAAACAAAGCCTCGCGTTGAGTTATAAATTTTTGTCATTCACCGTTTGCACTTGGATTGATGATTGCAATTCACTGTTGCAGTAGATGAAGGTTCATGATGAGAGCAGGCAATATGATCAGCAAGCCATGATGGGCCCCGGTTTAGTTTTATTTTGTAACATGTTTGTCTATTCACATACACATAAGGGGGTTTATTTGTGAGTTTACTACCATCATTCTTACACACACCTGCAGGAATTTTTTAGCTTGTAAGTAGATGATGATTGATCTCTTCATGCTTATAGATTCACAATGTTCTGAAAGAATTGTTGAAGGACTCGCAGTCCTGGATCAAAAGAATCTCTTCATTGAGTTGAAATCACGATCTCTCCAGTGAATAGATTTGAGTGTTTCCCATAACTAAGGTATCTCTTTTATGAATTGATTAATGAGACTTGCATTTTTCTAAAACCTTGCGAAATATGACATTTGAACTCATTGTCAAATTATACATAGGACCTCAAGGGATCTTAAACATGAATTCAATAACAAATTATAAGTGTTTTAAGAATATGGTCCATGGTTTCGTAAGGCAGGAGGGATACGTTATGGTGTTAATTCATATAGGTAAGTACAAGTGGGAAGTAATTACGTGTTAAAGTAACTGGAAAGATACATTACAGTTGGGCTTTAGGGCCCTTTGCAACGAAGTAGATACCCTCTGTAAGTAACTGATGAAATGCTTGGGCTTTATGGGCCCTTTAAAAAATAAAGTTGATTCTGTGATCTTTACCAATATATGTAATTTTTTTAACTGGCTTGAGTATTTTATTTGTTGGGTGTAAATTAAGATTAAAAATATTGCGAATGGAATTTTCATGCAATAATAAATTGTACATGGATAAAAGAATAATAAATTGTACATGGAGAAATGATTGAGGAATTGGGTTGTAAAATCATAATAAAATTTCAACTCAGATACTTGTAGTTGATTTTATATTTAACAAAATCAATAACAAATTAAACAACCATTAAAAAATAGAAATATGATAAAAATTGATTCTATATTTAATAAAATCAATAAAAAATTAAACAATCATTAAAAAATAGAAATATGGTAAAAATTCTATAAAGCATAGCCAAAATGTTAATATATCATTAACATTTCAATATAGTAATAATAGCATAATAGCTTTTGATGTCTATATGATAAAGAAGCAATCGTAGTGAAATCTTGAATTCTATTCTCTCTCTTTAATATCAGGTGTTTGTAAGGAGTAACGCTGCCGGGCAAGGAATATGTTGATTAGTGATATTTAAAGTTGTGCAAGGCATCAAGGCAACTGCAGTAGTAGTTTATGATAGTGCTTAGTACCTACTTGCTAGTCCCTCAACCCATCCCATTATGCATGTTCACTTGCGAACTAAATGCTTCATATATTGCACACATTGATGTTGTTGTTGCAAGAAATATACCTATATCTACGTCACAAGTTACACAACATCAATGTGTACATTGTGTACATTGTTATAAGCTCTAAATTATAATATATATTTTTGTAATTATTTTTTATTAATATGTTTTCTTTTTGTGATTAATATATTTATACAAAAAAGTGGTCATAATTAGGTAAATGTTGCAAGCAAAGAATCAAACACCTACACCTACAAAGTACCTTAAGGCTAAATCAAAGCACTGCACATGCCCATGCACTAGAGGCTTAAAAACAAAAAATAAAATAGTTTAGTGAAAAAAGCTACCAAACTCATTATAAAATAATATATTACATGAACTTGGGGAAATTAACATGATAGTAGGTTTCAATCATTGTGCTAGGTGGAGGATATTTAACATCAACTTTTGGACCCCAAGTACTAGTGGTAGGTTTGTTAGCAGGTGAGCGAGGTTTTTTTGCTTTGGTTGGTGACTTCAACACTGGTTTTAAGAGAAGGCTGGCTTGATTGCCTCAAGGTTTTAGATATCTCTATCTATCTTACTTCACTAGCAAACTAAGTGAAACTATTACCACTTTGTTTATATTTCTTCCCCTCACATGTACTTGGTGCTATTACTTACCTCAATTCCACTTCATGCTATTATTTTTGTATAATACCTTTAATTACCAACATCCAGAGAGTCTCTTAGTTGGGCGGCCTTACAAAGTTGCTGGTTGTTGAGCTACCAAATCATTGAGGCCAAGGAAGCCAGAAAAACTGAACACCCATGATCTAACTTTGAAGCGTGTGGCACTGAAAGCTACGAAGAGAGTAGTGGTTACTACTACCATGTAAGTCTTATTAAAGATGGTTATTCCTGCACTTAATTTGAACCTTCAAGTTGTAGTATTTTCAGGCTTATTCAATCTTCCATTTTCCATCCACTAGGGAGAGCCTTGTTTTTAAGGATGTTGAGTCTTCCAAGGTTTTCCATCCATCATTAGCTCACTACTTAGGTCACTTCTCCAAGGAGATGGCTAATTGGAGTAGAGGAAAGTTGCCATTTTTAGGTTAGAGGGAGGTGTACAGGGGAGGTTCTCCCTACCATAGCTCTCTCTATGTTCACATGCTAATAGGCTAGTTGTGGTATCCCCTTCTATGGGATACTTAGTGTTCACAAACTAGGGGGTATGTTGTTAAAATTGGTAACTAGGGCCAAACTTCATGTGGGTCACCTTATTCATCGCTGATAATATTTTTCCTAGATTCCTCTCGTCGAAAGGTGTAGGATTGATCTAAGGATTATTCGATTTTGATAAGAATTTATGGAGATATGAATTTATTTTGATTATTGACAAATTATCAAAGTCAGCCAACAACTTATGTAGGCTCGGACACCCAACAGACACATCCATTCACCTTCAACGTTTGGATATAAATACAGGATGACTCCTCGTTTGGTCACTCACTTCTCATCATGTCTATCTCTCTCCTGTGCAGAAAGGCTCTCTCTCACACGTGTGAAAAGGACGTAGATTTCTTGTACTGGTGCACGACAAAGTCTTGCATTGATGCACGACGAAGTCTTGGATTGGTGCACGGTGAAGTTTTGGATTGATGCGTGGCGAAGTCTTGGACTGGTGCACGACGAAGTCTTGGACTGGTGCACGACGAAGTCTTGGACTGCTTGAACTGGTGCACGACGAAGTCTTGGACTGGTGCACGGTGAACGACTCACTAATGGAGACTTGACGAGGTCGATCTAGGGTTTGCTGTTCTAGTTTAGGGCTAATCTAGGGTTTGTTGCTACCGATATAAATAAGATATTTGTACTATTTCTCTCTGCTGAATTATTGAAGATAAAAGAAGATTTGATCAAAGGGTTTCCCCATATTGGGGTTTGTCCCTGGCTCGCCGCCACATCTTGTGTCTCTTGTCTTGGCTTGTTTTCTGTTGATCGTTTAAATGTTCTATCTACACTTTACTTAATGTACATGTGATTGCTAATTTGTGGATAATAATAAGAAAGATAAGTAAAATGCTCTAAGCATAGAACATACCATAACTTAACATGGGATCATAGCTGAGCTGAAGACAAAGCCCAAGCAAGAGCAAGAGCAATCAATCAAAGAGAAGGTTGGCAAAGCTATCTGAAAGAAATCATGGGGTCTTCAACACACTACCCTGCTAAAGGCAAACTCCGTGAGAAGTGACTATCAGAGATGGAAGATGTCTCTCATCTAACATTAGAAGAACAAGAAGTGTTGGACCATGTGAGAAGTGGAATTGTTGAACCTCCATCAAATGCATCCGCTGCTGCTAGGAACAAATGGACCAAGGGAGAAGTCAAAGCAAAGAAGATCATTCGGGACTCTATCAACAAACGCTTGGTGGCCTATGTTTTTGAGCTGAACACCTCCAAGGAAATCTACAATAGACTGGTGAGTTTATTTTAAGTTAATGATGCAAATCAAGTCTTGTTTCTTAGAAATACGCTGAAGCAAATTAAAAAGGGCAAAGACGAGAGTATGCAAGCATACTTCTTAAGAATTGCCGAGATCAAGAACGATCTCCTACTATTGGGGAAGTAATTCCTGACAGGGAAATGACACTCACCATTCTTGGAGGATTGCCATCTGAATGGTATATATTTAGGACTACTCTTCTCAACAATAACGTAATTCCTGGATTTGAGGAATTAATGGCTAGATGCATTCAAGAAGAAACAAGGATGGAAGAGCAAGAAATACCCATACTTAAAGGTCATCCCTTTGCCTTTTCTTCTCATACTAAAAGAAGAAACAATTCCGGGGCTAAATTCAAAGGAAAGGCTAGACCAAAGGGTGGAAGAAAAGGACGATGTTACAATTGCAATAAAATGGGTCACTATGCAAGGGAGTGCCCTGATAAAAGGGACTCACACTGGGACGATGATCAAAATCCCTCTCAAAGCAATCAAAGGAATGGCAAGTCAAATGGCAAAGGTAAAATAAGTGCCGGAAATCAAGGAAGAGGACAACCATTCAAGAAGGCAAGAAATTCCAGGTATGAATCTAACACTGTTGACAATAAGCAAAATGAATATTATCTACCTGCTGCTCTATCTACTATTGCTCCCCTGGATTCGCTGGGAAATTGGCTTATTGATAGTGGTGCCTCAAGGCACTTCATTGGTTACAAAGAAGCTCTCTATGATTTGGTAGAGAAAGAAACCAACCTGGAAATTGTTCTTGGAGACAATTCAAAATATCCCGTGAAAGGCGTAGGAAATGTCACTCTTCAACTAAATCAAGGTAATACCATCCACTTACAAGTTGTATTATATGTACCTAATCTCAAAAACAACCTGGTGTCTATTTCGGCAATGGAAGACAAAGGCTACAAGGTGGCTTTCAGCGATGGCAAGGTATGTGTATGAAAAAAGAACTTTAAAGATGCTTTTACTCTTGGGTTTCGAGTTGATTCATTATATCAGGTCGAAGGAAGTCCATTGGGTGTCATGACTTGTGACACATCTCTTCAGTTCGAATTATGGCATCGAAGGTTTGCTCACCTTCATTATAAAGCTCTACCTGATGTAAGAAAAATGTTAACTGGGATGCCTGAGTTCAGATTAGAGCAAGAAGGTGTATGTCCAGGATGTGCCGAAGGGAAGCTCAAAAGGGGACCATTCCCTTCAAGCCAAACAAGACCTCTGCTATATTGCAGTTGGTTCACTCAGACATATCCGGTATGATGCCTATGAACTCTTTGGGAGGATATTTATATTACCTCGCTTTTATAGAGGATTATTCTTGCAAGGCTTGGATATATTTCTTGAAAAAGAAGGATGAAGTGTTCTCCTAGTTTCGACACTTCAAAGCCTTGATTGAGAATCAAACTGAAAAGAAGATCAAGATCCTAAGGACTGATAATGGGATTGAATATGAATCCAATGAGTTTCATGACTTTTGCAAAGAGGTTGGCATTAAGAGGGAGACCACTACACACTATACTCCTGAGCAGAATGGTGTGGCGGAAAGGAAAAACTGTCGGATTGTGGAAACTGTCCGTGCTATGCTCCATGATCAAAGGCTTCCGAAGTTTTTATGGGCCGAAGCTGTGAACACTGTTGTATATGTACAAAACCGATGCCCTAATCAAGCATTGGGTTCCAAAACTCCTGAAGAAATGTTCACCAGTAAGAAACCCGACGTATCTCATTTTAGAATTTTTGAAAGACCGATATATTTTCATGTGCCGAAATAGAAAATGAATAAATTGGGTGCATCTGGAAAGAAAGGAATCTTTGTGGGTTATAGTGAAAATACTAAGGGCTATAGAATCTATGTCGCTGGTCAAAGGGAAGTCGAGATTAGTCATGATGTCACCTTTGATGAAGATATGGCCCTTAGCAAGGTGGACAATCTTCCTACTTTGAGGAACACTCAAGAAGCTGACACCAGGGAACCAAAAGAAAAAGAAGAGGAGACAATGCCCGATGTGGAAGAACCCCTGGATCCTATTGATCCTCCTCCACCCGAGCTCTCCTCTTCAAGGAAGAGGCCTTCATGACTTGGGGGGACACTTGATGATGCTGAAGGACACACAACACCCCGAGGAATCTTTCGTGAAAGTAAGAAACCAAACAGGTATAAGGGATACCTGACCATCATGAGCACGATCATCCAAAATGAGCCTTCATCATTCATAGATGTTGTCAAGCATCAAGTATGGAAGGATGTTATGACCGAAGAATATGAGTCTATTATGAAGAATAATGTCTAGGATGTAGTCCCCAGACCCCAGGACAAGGAAATTGTCACTTCAAAATGGCTTTACAAGATAAAGCATGCAGTTGATGGAAGTGCGGAAAAGTATAAGGCTTGTTTTGTCGCTCGTGGTTTCTCGTAGAAGGAAGGTATAGACTATGACGAGATATTTGCACTTGTTGCTCGATATACCACCATTTGCTCGATCATAGCCCTTGCTGCTTTGCAAGGATGGAACCTACATCAGATGGATGTCAAGACTATGTTCTTCCATGGTTTGATCAAAGAAGAGGTCTATGTGGAGCAACTCGAAGGATTTGAGATTCATGATCGAGAATCTCATGTGTGCAGGTTGAACAAGGCCCTCTATGGGCTAAAGCAAGCACCCCGAGCATGGTATGAGAGGATTGATAACTACTTAATGAAGCTGGGATTCACTAGGAGTGAAGCCTACCCTAACCTTTACTTTAAGGTTATAGATGACAAGCCTCTCACACTAGTGCTATATGTTAACAACCTCTTTCTAATAGGTGTAGACCCTCTCATTCACGAATGTAAGAGGGAGTTGACTTCTGAGTGCGAGATGAAAGACTTAGAACTTATGCACTATTTCCTAGGACTGGAAGTCTGGCAGAAACCAGGGGAGATTTTCCCATTTCAAGAAAAATATGTGGTGAAGATACTGGAGAGATTCGGCATGGTGTACTGCAAGCCCGTAACCACCCTGATGGAGCTTGAATTCAAGAAGTTAAGCGGTAATGTTGCTGGACCTGTTTTACGAAATACCATCGAGTATCATCAACTCGTGAGAGCATTGATGTTCCTAGTGAACTCCCGTCCAGATATATGCTTTGCAGTCAACACATTGAGTCAACACATGGTTGAACCTCACCACATACATTGGATTGGTGCCAAGAATCTGCTGAGATATCTTTGTGGCACAATTACTTATGGATTAAGATACATTGCCGGAAATGTGATACTACTCGGATGTACTGATGCTAATTGGGTAGGGAATGTGGTGGACCGTAAGAGCACTTTCGGGTGCTTTTTCTGCTTGGGATCTGCTTCATCAGAAGTCTGTGGCTTTGAGCACATGAGGCAAAGTACATTGCTGCTAGCATGGCCTCCTATGAGGCAGTGTGGTTACGAAAGCTCTTCAGTGAGCTGTTTGGATTTACATTGGATACCATCGTGATCCTATGTGACAACCAGAGCGGGATTCGTTTATCAAAGAATCCAGTATTCCATGATCGCTCCAAGCATATCGATATCAAGTACCACTATTTTCGTGACATGGTGCAACAGGGAGCTATAAGGCTCCAACATATCAGTACATATGAATAGGTTGCTGACATTTTGACAAAGCCCCTAGGAAAGGTCAAATTTCTGACTTTTAGAGAATGACTTGGAGTTGTTCAGAGACCCTCTTTTGAGGGTCAAGTATGTTGTATTGAGCTCTAGGAGCTCCAGGGGTGCGCAGGGTACTTCTTGGAGCAACATATGACCACAGGGTAACTCACCGTCCCCTGTTGGTGCACTTTGTACAGGGTAAAAAGTTCAACCTTCCCCTGACACCCCTGTGGCGACTATGGAACGCGATGACTAGTTCTCCTGTGGGCTAGGATGATTCGTTCTCCATGGTGATTGTGGAACAGGATGATTCATTCTCTTGTAGACTAGGATGATTAGTTCTCCATGGCATCCATTGGACAGGATGACACGTTCTCCTGTGGATAGGATGATTAGTTCTCCTATCGAGGCATCCTACCCATGCAGTCTAGGACTCATGGGAAGTACCTCTCATCTGATCATGAGCAGGGAAATGAGGATAGGGACCATAGTAGTTCTATCAATGGACGCATCGTTGTATCTACCGTACTCCCTATGCTAGGATGACCTCCATTGATTTGGGATCAATGATATTGGTTTGGGACCAGTGAGAGTGGTACACCCTCTGAAACTGACTTCGGGTCAATAGAGGACTGGTTTGGGACTAGTGAAAGTGGTAAACACTCCAGACTGACTTTGGGTCAGTGGAGGATGGTATGAGACATCCTCGATCACTTCTTCTTCTTCATAGTTCGAGCAGAGTAGAACAAAACAAAGTAGAGCAGAGTAGAGTAGGGGTCAAGTTGGATAAGACAGTGCATTTGATGGATGAATAGTAGCGACCGTCAGACGAATTGCAAATGGAGTTCTCTCTAGTTGAGAGGGAGTGTTAAAATTGGCAACTAGGGCCAAATTCCATGTGGGTCACCTTATTCATGGATGATAATATTTTTCCTAGATTCCTCTCATCAAGAGGTGTAGGATTGATCTAAAGGTCATCCGATTCCGATAAGTATTTATGGAGACATGAATTTATTTTGATTATTGACAAATTATCAAAGTTGGCCAACGACTTATGTAGGCTCAGATGCCCAATAAACACATCTATTCACCTTCAACATTTGGATATAAATACAGGATGACTCCTCATTTGGTCACTCACTTCTCATCATATCTCTCTCTCCTGCGCAGAAAAAGAGTCTCTTCTCTCTCCTGCATAGAAAGGCTCTCTCTCTCACACATGTGAAAAGAAGGACGCAAATTTCTTGGACTGGTGCATGATGAAGTCTTGGACTGATGGGTGGCGAAGTCTTGGGCTGGTGTACAGCAAAGTCTTGCACTGATGCGTGGCGAAGTCTTGGACTGGTGCACGACGAAGTCTTGGATTGACACAGGACGAAGTCTTGGACTGATGCGTGGTGAAGTCTTGGACTGGTGCACGATGAAGTCTTGGATTGGTGCACAGTGAACGACTCACTGATGGAGACTTGACGAGTTCGATCTAGGGTTTGCTGCCCTAGTTTAGCGCTGATCTAGGGTTTGCTGTTGCTGATATAAATCAGATCTTTGTACTATTTCTCTTTGCTGAATTATTGAAGATAAAAGAAGAATTGATCAAAGGGTTTCCCCATATTGGGGTTTGTCCCTGACTAGCTACCACATCTGGTGTCTCTTGTCTTGGCTTGTTTTCTGTTGATCGTTTAAATGTTCTATCTACACTTTACTTAATGTACATGTGATTGTTAATCTGTGGATAATAATAAGAAAGATAAGTAAACTTCTCTAAGCTTAGAGCATAACATAACTTAACATCTGTCTTATGGTGTGGTTCATTGTTTGACTTGTAGGGATGGGTTGTTCCCAACTGACATTGAGCATTTAGAAGAACTTGAATCATAGTGAAAAGAGCCACCCTATAGTATTCAAGAAGTCTTTGAAGATGCTCTAGTTAAAGCTTAATTGTCTTGGTTCGCCCTGGGTCTAAAAGAAAATGTTGTCATAGATTAATGATTTTTGATCAATTTGTTGAGAAATGTAACTAGTACTGGTCTTCATAATTGTATTTGAGTCACGATGTAATGCATTTGTCAAAAGAAAGAAAAAAATATTTGTAAGAGAAAATTAAGTTATAAGCATGGGTTTCATTCTTCATTTATTTGATCAAAAGCACCCATTGAGTGATCTAGGGTTTATGTCATGAGTCCTAGTTTTTGTAATCATTTTATAAACCCTTCTTGGGCTTTGCATCTCAAGAAAGAAGAACTATTTTGATGTAAATGGGTCATATAATCCTCCTCCACCAGGTTGGCCTCAAGTTCTTCAAGTCGGCCTCAAAGAGCAATTTCAAACTACTACATATACCCATGCTTTCGACCTATTGAGAGGGAGGCACACACATGACATTCAATTTGAAATTAGAAGCAAAATGAAATGTGAAATACAAGAAGAAGAGCATATTATATGGAAAGAAGTAAGGGAAGCCAAGTGAAAAAGTTTAGAAGTTATGAAATATGTTATTCCCTGCCATACGTGCAGAATTATTGAAGTATTACAAGGTTGAAAAGTTCAGGATTGAGCTAGGAGTCTGAAAATTCAGAAGAAAGAAGAGGGGCCGAAATCCTCGTTGACATGATGTTTTTCCTTGACTTGATATTTGAAAGTTTGACTTATTCATGGGAGGCTAGCTTGGTGGATGGAGGAAAATTTTTGTCTTGGTCAAAAGGTCTAGGTTGTCTCATTTGATTTGATTCTAAAGAAGAGAAGAAGAATTTCTGGGTTTTCCCCTAGGAGAGGGGTTTTGCTCTATGGCTGAGTGCCTACATCTTGTGTCCTCTTTGGTGTTTGTGTTCTTCATTGTTTGACATTTGTCTTGATGATAAAAAAATAATAACTAGAAAGAAGAACTAATACAAAATATCATAGGAAAGTGTCAAAGAAAGAGAAATCAAATTAATAGAAACCTTGATAAGTCGTCCTAAGGATTTCTCAACATGGTATCAGAGCTAATGTCAAGAAGCATTGGCAGCTTGAAGATCATTATTGTTTAGAGGCTAAAGGATTGATTATGCACATTTAGTAGTTGATTTTAAGAAGTCTAGGTCGAAGGGTTAAAGAAGAATATTTTTAGGTCTATTTTGTCTCTCTGTCACGATCGAGTAGGAGCAAAAGCTAGTTACAAGTTTAAATAACAAAAATATGCATGGTTCCAGGTATAACTTCCTCAAAGAAAAGGTCGAGATCCTTAAAAAGAGAAAGCAAATTTTTATGTATGGAACTAAGGGTCTAAATTTATCGAGGTTTTGTTAGAGCCTAGATTGACCTTAGGCTGAAGGGAGGCAATCCTAGGATAACCACAAACCAAGCTTAACCTGGTAGCTAGCCCTACCAGGTCGAGAGAGGGCTCTCTCCTTGTCAATATTAGTTGAGATGATTAAATAAAATATGGATTTTAGGCTAGGTATAGTAGCTCTAGGGTTTTTGGTTGATTTTGAAGGTTTTGTTGCTGGATCAAATGGGTAGGCAACTTTGGGTCCGGAAAATCAAGTCAGAATTGTAGGGTGTTTTGTGGGGCGAGGTAGGTAGGTATTTTGGCACTTGGAATTGAGTGAGATGGTAGGTCTAATACTAGTGAGGAGCTGAGGAGGGCATGCAAGGATCATGAGTCCTCTTCAGACAACTGAAAACATCAAAAACTAAATGTATTCCCAAGGCAGAGCACTGTTACCAATGTATTACACCTATTTATCTTGATTCCATTTGGTTAAGAAGAATGAAATAGATTTTGGAACATATAACACATGAGAGAAACTAATTACAGAAGGAGAAACAATGCAAAAACACATTACCACAAGAATCCCACAAAAATAGCTGCAAATCATGGTTTATTTCCTTGCCAAACTGCTGTAGAGATGTACAATGTAGCTCAAAGCATCCACAAAAGTCCAACCTTTGCTAATGACTGAAGAAATATATAATATATATATCAAACCACCTATGCTAGTCATCAGGGGTCGAATCCATGAGAAGATGGGTGGTTTCAACCATTTCTAAACTAGGAACAGGAATATAGGCAGTGGACAACGTGCCTCTATAACCATGGAAACTGATTCATTTACCCCTCAACCACCTAAAAATGATGAATCTACTCTCTAAGGTCATTTTGCAATTACATTTACATAGCATAGCATCATTTACAATCACAAACTCATCCAAGATGAAATAAAAAGTCAACTTGTAGAAAAATTAGGCGAAATTTTGATTTTTGAGCAAAACTCGCAAAATTTATCCTATGGGTAGTGCTGCTTCAGACCCAATTTTGGAGGCCTTCCCCTTGACCAAATTGAGCCCAAGATAGTTTGTTGGAAAGATCTTCTTGTCTAGTTTCTGGAAAATCTTGAATTTTTGAATTTGGAGGTCATTACCCCCCTCAAAAGTGGAATATCTCAAGACTGCTTCCTGTGTGTCCAAAAAGAGGCAGAGAGGGCATTTTTGATGGTTTTTTGACCTTTAGGTGATCAATATTTGCTCCAAAACCGCTGAAACTTTTAGGGATTGATGCTTGCATTATGCTGAATCTGAATATGCAATCCATTCTTTCAAAAAGTGTCTCCATCAAAAGTGCAATGCCACCTATGCCAAATTCCTGTGCTGCGAAATTTATCCTATGCGCAGCACCACTGTCCTATGTGCAACTCCGCTTCAGACCCAATTTTGGAGGCCTTCATAGTGTCAAAATTTGGCATGTGATATCTTGTTGGAAATCCTATCGAGTATACTTTCTACAACATCTTGAATTTTCGAATTTGGAGTTCATTTGCCCTGTCAAAAGTCCAATCTCCCAAGACTGGTCAAAATGTGCAGAATGAGGTTTCCAAAATGCAGAGTGCTGTTGTAGTCAACTTTTGAAGGTCTTACTCAACTCTAAATTGAGCTCATGATAGCTCATTGGAAATATCTTTGTGTCTAATTATCATTTGACTCATCATGCAAGTCATTTGGCCAACCTTACTAGGAGAATTCTTGATTTTTCCAAGGTCCCTCTAGATGTGCATTAACTTTCATGAGGCAACTGTATTTTTGACATTTCTCTAAAATCATGATACCTGTGTAAAAAGTGGAGGTTTTTCTTCCTTGGCCTATTGTAGACAAAAAACTCTCTCGCTTTTTTAAAATTCATTTTTTCTTGCTCAGAAACAAAAACCCTAGGAGAGGGAAATGAGCCTTACCCAAGTGCAATTGAAGCACGAACAAGGTGTAAAATGACTCATTTAATCTTAAAATGATGATGAAAACTCTTTGAGTGATGGTACACTCAGCCGAATGGTGACATAGATCGACATTTGGAAAAATTTGAAAGGAGTGAAAACAAATCCTAGACCTAATACCCAGTGACCAAATTTTACTTGAAGCTCACTGAAATGACAAAATTTGACTTTGACACCCTAAAATCACTTTGTAAGAACATGTTTGATCACTGGAGGAAGGCTTCAAAGATTGAAACTAACATTGGCTCCATTGGGGATGGTAGCTCCTTGGAGGTGCTAAGAACACTGTAGACCAAGTAGCCTTATCCATTGAGCATGGAGTCAAAACTCAAACTGAAATGCAATACTAAAAACCAACGACTTGGCAACACAAACTGATTCTGAAACTATCTTGAAATTGACTGAAAAATTGACTCAAGACTTACTTAACTGAAACAAGTACTTACAAAGCTTGTTAATGGCAACAAACCATTGAGATTTGAGGGCTTCAAATCATGATGACAACCACCTGCCTACCTGATGAAATATGTACAATCATGTGAAGTGGGCCTTCCAATGTAACCAATCCAGCAGATGGCTACTTACTAAAATCCTGCTCTCACTTTCCTCGAGCAGGTAGAACGATATACACGTAGGCAACTCACAATAACAGCTGAAACCAAGGCTTATGCTAACGAACCAGGCAACATTCATCTTCTCTAATGATTGCAAAAGAATGCCGAAGGGATCTTGAGAATCCTGAAGCACTAGCTTGTCTTGAGATCCAATCGCAAAAATACAAGTACCTTCATTCTGATTTGAAAGAACAGTTGGTTGCTGATTGATAGGAAGGCATAGAGAAGTATAAGCTTCTGCTATCTGAATGTTGGCTATAAATTCCTTGAGCATGAGAAATTCTGACTCGATTTTTGGCATACTGTCTCTCTCAGACTCATATTCTTCAATTTCATGGTCTAGGGCATTCTTAAATAGAAAACATTCTTCAAGATTATCAACCATGACAACCCTATCATCTTCATGAAAGAAAAAAATATCTATTCGCTAATCTACAAATTTAATTTCATGACTGTCCTCATTTAAACTCAGGTTTTCATTTTCAAAAGTGGAAGAAGTTTCACTAACAACTTCTTGACTATGTGAACACTGCAAACCTGCATTAGCTTGGGCTGTAACATGACCCTTTAGGAGTTGATCTATCTCATCTTTAGATAGAAGAGAAAGTACTTTTTGTTTTCTACAGTAATTGTCTTCTTTAATTTCAAGCAAAGGAGCATATAAATTTTCCTCACTGCTGATTCATTTCATATGATTCATGTTGACTATCAAGATACAAAATTACTTCATCTTCAAGCAAAGAGGAAGCTACGACATCCTGACTATGATCTTGTGTAACGAAGTGATTGGCTCTTTGAGACTATTTTTGAAGGGAAGAATCAAAGAAGGCTTCAATGATTTTGTCATCATCACGATCTAAATCTAGATCTGGAATAGACAACTTGATTTTATCACAATCTGAAATTGGAATTTTCATCATCACGATCTAAATCTAGATCTGGAATAGCCAACTTGATTTTATCACAATCTGAAATTGGAACTCGATTTTCCTGCATATTGTCTTCTGCTATGATCAGATCTGAAATAAGACCTTGTCCTCCATCATTTTCAATTGTATTAAGATCTTGAACATGCTGCAAATTTTCTTGAACATCTTGACATGTATCCACTAAGCTCTCTTTATGCTGTTGAAATGGATTTTCATACAGGATTGCCATAATCTCATCGTCCATGAAGTCATCATCTTCATAAAATTTCTCAAGATTTTCAAGAAAACTATAGGCATGTCTACAACAGTTCTGAACTAATATTAAGGATGGACAAGATTCTTTATATCTTTCAAAGAACATGGTATGAAAATCCTTCAAACAGTAAGTACTAGTAGGCGGAAAAATTTTATACCAAGATTGGGCTTCTCCTTCCAGAGTGGCCATGAATATCTTCATCAAGCAGTCTTCAGGAAAATCAACCTTCAACTTGCGAATATGATGTGAAATCTAACCAGATGTAACACAGCATCATTCCTATCATCATCTTTAAACATAGGAAAATTCCTTTGTCAATCTACCTTAGGAATTTTATTTGGGAAACTTCAAATGTGATCTCGGCTCATGGGCGCATACCTTCGAGCAAACAAACCTATTTTGATAACAATGAATTCACCAAGAAAGTCTTCAGGTTACAGGTTCTTGAAGAGTAGAATTGCCATAAAAATTCTGAACCTTGGGATTCTTTGATCCTGGAGTCGCCAGATGAATGATTTCAACCTTCCGGTGTCTGATCGTTGTCCACCATCAAGAATCAGATCTAAACTTGATACATTTTGTTGAGGAACATAAAACTACGTTCCCCAGTATGGTCGCTACTATGTTAGAGCCTAGATTGACCTCAGGCTGAAGGGAGGCAATCCTAGGATAACCACAAACCAAGCTTAACCTTGTAGCTAGCCCTACCAGGTTAGGAGAGGGCTCTCTCCTTATCAATATCAGTTGATATGACCGAATAAAATATGGATTTTAGGCTAGGTATAGTAGCTCTAGGGTTTTTGGTTGATTTTGAAGGTTTTTTTGCTAGATCAAATGGGGCAGGCAACTTTGGGTCTGGGAAATCAAGTCAGAATTGCAGGGTGTTCTATGGGGTGAGGTAGGTAGGTGTTTTGGCACTTTTAATTGAGTGAGATGGTAGGCCTAAGACTGGTGAGGCGCTGAGGAGGGCATGCAAGGATCATGAGTCCTCTTCAGATAGCTGAAAACATCAAAAACTAAATATCAAAAACTAAATGTATTCCTAAGGCAGAGCACTATTAACAATGTATTCCACCCATCTATCTTGATTTCATTTAGTTAAGAAGAATGAAATATATTTTGGCACATAAAACACATGAAAGAAACTAATGACAGAAGGAGAAACAATGCAAAAACACATTACCACAAGAATCCCACAAAAATAGCTGCAAATCCTGGTTTATTTCCTTGCCAAACTGCTATAAAGATGTACAATGTAGCTCAAAGCATGCACAAGAGTCCAAACCTTGCTAATGAATGAAAAAATACATAATATAGACATCAAACCACCTATGCTAGCCATCAGGGGTCGAATCCATGAGAAGAGGGGTGGTTTCAACCATTTCTAAACTAGGACATAAATATAGGCAGTGGACAGCTTGCCTCTATAACCATGGAAACTGATTCATTTACCCCCAAAACACCTCAAAATGATGAATCTACCCTCTAAGGTCATTTTTCAATTACATTTACATAGCATAGCATCATTTACAATCATAAAGCAAAACTGGCAAAATTTATCCTATGCGCAACGCCACTATTCCTATGTGCAACGCCGCTTCAGACCCAGTTTTGGAGGCCTTTCCCTTGATCAAATTGAGCCAAAGATAACTCGTTGGAAAGGTATTCATGTCTAGTTTTTGGAAAATCTTGAATTATTTCATTTGGAGGTCATTTTCCCTCTCAAAAGTGGAATCTCCCAAGACTACGTCCTGTGTATCCAAAAAGAGGCAGAGAGGGCATTTTTGATGGTTTTTTGACCTTTAGGTGACCAAGATTTGCTCCAAAATTGCTGAGACATTCAAGGATTTATTTTATCATTATTCTAAATCTGAATATGGAAGCCATTCTTTCAAAAAGTGTCTCCATCAAAAGCGCAATGCCACCTATGCCAAATCTCTATGTTGCAAAATTTATCCTATGCGCAACGCCACTGTCCTATGAGAAACACCGCTTCGAACCCAGTTTTGGAGGCCTTCCTGGTGTCCAAATTGGGCGTGTGATAGGTTGTTGGAAATATTATCGAGACTACTTTCCAGAACATCTTGAATTTTCCAATTTGGAGTTCATTTACCCTGTCAAAAGTTCAATCTCCCAAGACTGGTGAAAATGTGCAAAATGAGGCTGCCAAAATGTAGAGTGCTATTGCTGTCAATTTTTGAAGGTCTTAATCAACTCAAAATTGATGTCATGATAGCTCATTGGAAAAAATTTTGTGTCTAGTTATCATTTGACTCATCAAGCAAGTCATTTGGCCAACTAGGCCAGGAGAAATCTTGATTTTCCCAAGGTCACTCTAGAGGTGCATTAAATTTCCTGAGGCAACTATATTTTTGACATTTCTCTAAACCATGACACCTGTGTAAAAAGTGAAGGAGTTTTTTCTTCCTTGGCCTATTGAGGAAAAAAACTTCTCTCACGTTTTCCAAATTCATTTTTTCTTGCTCAGAAACAAAAATCCTAGGAGAGGGAAATGAGTCTTACCCAAGTACAATTGAAGCACGAACAAGGTGTAAAATGACCCATTTGATCCTAAAATGATGATGAAAACTATTTGAATGATGGTACACTCAGCAAAATGGTGACATGGATCGACATTTGGAAAACTTTGAAAAGAGTGAAAACAAATCCTAGACTTAATACCCAGTGATCAAATTTTACTTGAAGACTCACTAAAATGACAAAATTTGACTTTGACACCCTAAAATCTCTTTGTAAGAACATGTTTGATCATTGAGGAAGGCTTCAAAGACTGACACTAACATGTTATATGTATTGTTACAAAGTAGACCAAACCACAAGATTAAAATATCCTTTATGGACTAAAAGAAGTCCCCATATCAAGCAAAGTGTCTACTTGTTAAAAGAACCAAGTTCAATATGTTTAGAGGTAGTGTATGTTTGTTATAAAACCCACATTCACTTAACCTATAAAGGAATCAAGATCCCTGTGGAGAAGGACTAATACCTGTGTGCACACATATATAGATAGAAAGACTGAGATCTATTAGTAACATTAAAGCCGACTTTTACTAGCAGAATAAGTTTCCTAGAAAGAAGCATACATCAATCCTTGATAAAGTCTATAACAACCTTTTCCACATTCTTTTGGCAAAAGGTCGAGCCTTGTTGTCAAAGACAATGAAGAAATAATTCAATCCATAATCTATCTTTGAAGAAAGGAAGATCTCGTTGAGCAAGCTTAGTATCTCTTTCCGAAAGAAGGAAACAATCTACAACAGTGAAGAAGAAATTGTTCAATTTTCTTGCTCCAACATGTGGAAAATGCCTTAAAGATTTCGTCAAAAGTCAAGTAAGTATTGTTTTTGTTCTTTATGTCTTAATCCTATAACAATATGTCTTCAATTTGCAAGGAGAGCAATAAGCTCAATGAAACATCAATAATTCAATGTATGTTACCTTGAGGTATGTATAAAATGTTTGTTTAAATCTAACATAAAATGTTTTAAGGTTTAGTTACTTATATGATTCTAGGGTTCGTAAGTTTTCATTGTGATGAAGACTGGGATTGTAAATCCTAGATAGGACATATGGAAACAATTTATACTAATTCTCTTGTTCCCTCTAAGAAACCCTAACTCATGATATCTAGTGTTTATAGGTATATGACAATCCTTATCAAAAATAAAATTTAATGATGTCTAGGTTTTGACATGTTGTTGTTTAGAGCTAGTTTGGCTTTGTACTCAAAACCCTAGAAATTCATTCTCTAAAAGGATATCGTCACACTATTGTACTTGTATACTTTTGGTGGTACTTGTCAACTAAATGTTGTAGGTACATATATAAATATTGATATTATGCAATAAATGAGTCTTCCAAGAAGAAGATTCCATATTCTCACGAAAGATAAGTATTATTTATGATTTTCCTATATATTTAACTTATATTTTTTACTCAATTATTATCCTTTCCTTGGAAGGACTATGCTTGTAGGCATAAGGGCTGTGACTAGATTCAAAGGGAGTATTTAAGGGGAGACTTATAAGATGCTTGGTTGCAGAGGGAGTCTTTCAATGAGAAACCCTACAAGGTTTGTTACAAGAGAAAATCAAGGCATGTGAAATTACGAGATTCGTAGTAGATAATAAGGTACAATCATTTTTGAAATTTTATTTGTATTACTAAATCTCTCATGTTTAGGATTCTTGTTCAAGGTGACTAATATTTGAATTAAATCAACCCTTTCATACTCTTTATTTTCTGTTCACTTTGGTAAAACCCTAACCTTTAGGGTTCACTACAAAAACCCTAGCTTTTAAGGGTTTGTTGTTGATGTATAGGTTATATAATGAAACCCTAGAAATTTAGGGTTTTATGAATTAGGGTTTATGAAAAAACCCTTGTAATAGTTAATGAAATATCCTAGGAATGAAACCCTAGGTGTATATGCTTTCATATCATTGAAATTACTGAATATCTAACATTAAAGTTTTGATCTTTATGTCTAGGGTTTATGACAAAACCCTAGTAGAGATTGATATAAGGCATGGTAATGAAACCCTAGATGTAATAATGTTCTCTATGATTGAAATCCTAACTTCATTTAGTTGTTGATATCTAAGACTTTAGTCTTGATGATGGAATCTATGGTTTATGATAAAAACCCTAGCAAAAATGATTGTGAAAGTCTAAGGCATGAAAGGTGTAACCCTTGTTGATTAAAAACCTAACTAAGTGTAGGTTTTGAGATCTAAATTCTAATTTATTATGCTCCCATTGTGTTGACATGCTAACCCTAGATTGATAAAGTTGACTTCATGCTCCATATTTGTGCTTGGTTGAACTTGTTGTTGAAGATTTGTAGGCACATAGTTTTCAAGATGTTGTAGATGCTTACCTACCTCATACTTGATGATGATGTTGAGCATGATAGAAAGAGGGAGCTATAAGTATCTTGAAGTATACATTGTTGATGACCTTGTTGCCAAGTAAGAATAGAAGGAATGGTGTTCCAGAAAGTTGAAGTTCTTTGATGATATGATGATAGGGCCAATGTGGCTGAGTTGTTGATAAATTTGTTCCCTAAAAGAAAATAAGCTTGGATAAAAGAAAGTGTATATATCCCAAGTTTAGAGGGAGGACATGTTGTGATAGCTATAATGAAGACTATGAAGAAGGAATGAAGATCACAGAAAGGTTAAAGCACTACAAATGGTTATTTAATAAAGTTTTGTTCATGATTGATGAAGTTGTGAATGAAGCATTGGATGTTTTAGAAAGTGTCGAGGATGTGTTTGATGCTCCTAAAAAAAAGGTTGAAGAAGGAAGCTTCCATCGAGTTGTATTTGGATATTGTGATGACCTAAACAACATCAAAATAATTGAACACCTCGAATTTTCGTGCTAGCATTCAAGAAATTATACATTGGAAGTTTCATGTTGGTCAGGGTTATGAAATTATAGTACATGCCAACAGATGAACAAGTAGCTGATGTATTGAAAATTTCTCTTCCCAACAAGAAGTTAGTTTTATGAGCATGATCAGATTGGTGGATATGTTAATATATTCCTAAAAAGTTGGTGTATTGATAAATGTCTCTGATTTGGTTGAAAGAGAGAGATGAAGTACCATAAAAATGCCTGTATGATGGTACTTAGGAGGACATCGTCACCTAATTAGTATTGAGATCTTAGTTGATGTCTAGATCCTAGAAGGAGGGTATTGGTTGGAGCTTCGGTTTAGTGTTGATACCTAGATCCGTGTAAGGATTGGTGTCAGGCCTAGAGGCCTAGATGGTATCTATATCTTGTTGGATTGATAATAGGGTTGTAGCCTGATGGTATCTATAGTGGAAAATGCCTAGATGACACCTTAGTCCCTATTGGAAGGATACCTTGGCAGTGAGGGTATCCCAAGCATTGCGTATGCTATTCTACTCTTCTTAAGAACATTTGAAATTAAGGTAAACCTTATACTAGTTGAACAATTATGAATACCTCCCTAATTAATAGGGAGTGTTGAGAAATCTAACTAGTATTGGTATTCATAATTGTATTTGAGTCATGATCATGTATTTGTCAAAATAAAGAAAACACAAAATTATTTGTAAAAGAAAATTTGTTTATAAGCATGGGTTTCATGCTTCATTAATTTTATTTCTAGGTCATTAGCACCTATTGAGTGCTCTAGGGTTATGTCACGAGGCTTGGTTTTTTTCATCATGTAATAGACCCTTCCTAGGCTTTGCATGTCAAGAAAGAAAATTTATTTTAATGTAAATGGGTCATATAACCCCCCTCCACCACGTCGGCCTCAAGTTATTCAAGTTGTCCTCAAAGAGCAAATTTGAACTACTATATATACCCATGCATTTGACCTATTGAGAGGGAGACACACACATGGCATCCGATCTGTAATTAGAAGCAAAATGAAGGGAAAAATACAAGAATGAGCTTAGCGTATTCTATAACAAGAAGTAAAGGAAGCCAGTTGAAGAAGTTTAGAAGGTCTAAAATATGCTATTCTCTACCACATGTGCAAATTTACTAAAGTATTACAGGGCCAAAAAGTGCAGTACTGAGTTAGGAGACCAAAAATTGCAGAAGAAGGAAGAGAGGGGCCGAAACCCTAGTTGACATGATGTTTTTCCTTGACTTGATATTTGAAATCTTGACTTCTTCATGGGAGGCTAGCTTGGTGGATGGATAAAAGTATTTGTCTTGGTCAAAAAGGTCTAGGTTGTCTCATTTGATGTGATTATAAAGAAGACAAGAGTAATTTTTGGGTTTTCCCCTAGGAGGGGTTTTTCCCTTAGTGCCTACATCTTGTGTCCTCTTTGGTGTTTTTGATCTTCATTTTTTGGATTTTGTCTTGATGATAAGACCATAATAATTGGAAAGAAGAACTAATAAGAAATATAACATGAAAGTGTTAAAGAAATAGAAACCCTAATAAGACGCCCTAAGGATTTCTCAACACAAATTAGGTAAAAAATTATAACAACATTAATCATTTTTAAATACACAATCATTTTTTTTTCATAGATTAAAAAAAAAAAAAAAAAAAAAAAAATTGATGCCTCATTGGACTTTGTAGCTAGGTAATGGTTGCAAGGAAAGTTTAATACAAAGCCCTAAGTCCACTCACACACATATTTGGCAAGAGGGTAGAAAAAAGGGTTGGATAAAAGGAACGTTGCCCAAAATTGAAGCCTAGACAAAAATTGCTTTTTGTGGCTCCATATTAGACATCAATACAATTTGGCACAAATATAACCAATTTGTTTATTTAAAAGTGATCTTCCAATTTTATTGAGTTGAACATTTATCACATGGTTTTGTACTTAGGGAATGATAACTATTAGTTGGTTGATAAATTTTTAAAATTTTGAAACAATTCTATCTCCAATCACAACACCATGCAACTAATGCCTATAACCAAAGTTAAGAAATAAATCCTTTGTAATAAGATCTTTCACATGTTCATAAGTAGTTAGATCATGTTGGTTGAATTTAATTTAATGTTCGAGTTAGGGAAACAATGTAACATCTCCATTTTTACCTCCTTGCTTAAATTGTGATTATTATGTTTGGTGTTGTTTGCGTTTGGTATAAATACTTTATTATTACAGGCAATTTGTGCCTGGTTTTAATTAATGAAATTGTTAGGTAGTTGACTAAAGCACGAGCACCTATAGTGACCATGACCTCATATCATATGAGGGGAATTTATGGGTATATCATATGCCTAGTTTTCAAAGTCTCTTACACAACTTGCCATTTAATTCATCTTTACTCATTTGTGGTCATACTATGAGCCTAACCTATAGTTTTAACAAACTATGAGAAAAGGATTATAACCTTCCCCACATTTATGCATCTTCTTTCTATATTCTTGAAAACTTTTTTCCCTACTTCTTGAAATTAAAGTGTTGGGATTAGTTATTGATTATCTATCTTTCAACAAATGAGAAGAAAAATGAAATTTGAAATGAAACAAGGAGCCAATTCTTTTGTGTGGAAAAAAAAAAGAATGATAATATACATGCATAATGGGACCATCCTTATTGTGAACAATCATTTACCTATAATTTTTGATTTAGTAAGCTTGTATTAGGGTCTAGAATTTGTGTAGGGAATTTCTTGACATTGTAGACTGTGGGGTTGCAAATTGGTACAATGATGGGTTAGCACGATCAACAGTAATGAAGGGAGTAATGAGGCATTCTATAACATTAAAGAGACTCACTTCTGGGTTGTGCAAGCTAGTAGAGGAGTGCTTGTGGTCATGAAGACCATACACTTAGCAAACAAATAATCCCTATTGAATTGCTACCTGTGAAACAACTACCATTTGACTCTTAGTGTCTCAATATTGATAAATTTCTCCTTGGTGGTACATCAAGGTTTGGCTATGGGTGGCTAGTTGTGGAAAGAATTGTGCAACTTAGCCTATGGTTGGGAGGAAAAGTGCTTGCCCTTACTTCGTTTGTCGAACAAGTCTTATTTTTATGTTTATAAATCTACTTACATATTAGTTTGTGTGGTTGTGAGAGAGATATGAACATGTTGACATACATGGAAATAAAAAGTGTGTATGCATCGTCACATTGGCATCTCCGAACTATCTAAAAATTATAATGTGTTTTCCTTTGTATGTTTGCAATGAAAAATTAAATTTTAGATAGGGAATATTTGCTTGCTATTAGTAATTTTTGTGTTGAAAATCCCTTGGGATCTAGAAGCTTAGTGGAGCAGTAATTAGGAATTAAAAATTTACATCCCTAACAATTGGTTTACTTGACCTAATGTCTCATAACATGTGGAAATATCATTTTGGATGCCTTGCATTTTGCTTATGTAAAATATGTTAGGTAAACTTGACTCAGTGAAAGAGTCTAATTTACTTGGTCAATAGTGGTGGTTTTGGGCACATGGTTTTGTGCTCATGAATTGCATGTACTGGCTTGGGAAAAATTCATTGTAATAGGATGGGGAAGGTCAATGGTGAAGGCTTACTTAGAACGCTTGATCGGGTTTTGGCCAAGGACACTAATAGAATTATGTTAGATGGTTGTTTATCGGATTGGGGTTTTCAAGGAAAAAATATTGTGTTTATGTTTTGAGATTTATTATTGGTTTTAACGTCTCTCAATAAATTTTATTTTCTCTTCAGTAATTTTAACATGGTACCAGAGTAGGTTTGACTTTAAGGGGATTTTTGGCTAAGGGGTTTGGCTTGAGTTGTGCTAGACCCCGTTATAGTGGGAGATCTACAGAAGTGATCCTTGTGGTGCAAGGATGAGCAATTCAAATATAGAGATCAATAAATTCAATGAGTAGAGTTTTGAGTTGTGGAAGCTAAAAATAGAAAATTTGTTGGTAGATAGAGATCAATAGTTCATTATGGATTTAGATGCTGCACTAGTAGGGATTTCAATAGAGACTGGACCAATTTGTATCAAAACAAAAAGAGCGAAATACGAATTCTTCTATCAAATTTAGTATTTTTTTTATTGTTTTAGGGGAAGCTACAACAAACGATTTGTGGGACAAGTTAGGGGCTTTGTATTAGTCAAGTCCTTGGTGAAAATTTTTTTCTTGGTGAAGAAGTTGTAAACCAAAGGATGAAGGATGGAGACTTAGTGACAAAGCATATGAATGCCTTCAATACTATGGTAAGTCATCTATTATATATTGATATTAATATTTCATATGAAGTTAAGTGCATCGATTCGTTATGTTCTTTACCAGACTCGTGGGATAGTCTGGTTATTAACATAGGTAGTAATGAAACTACTTTAAAGCTTGATAAATTAATTTAATCCTTGTTATAAGAGGAGATGAGACGGAAAAACTTTGAAATATAGAGCAAAGATGCCTCGTCTATAAGAAGATTATACCATAATAGAAATAAAATTAATTCCTATAGTGGGAGATCTAAATATAGAAGAAGATATAAGTCTCTATGAAAGAGCGTAAAGGTATTTGGAAATGTGGAAAAGAAGGGAATTACAAGAAATGATATAGATCCAAAACTGCTGACAAAGGAAAGGGATATGATGATGCTAATCCTATTGAAGCGAAAACCTCCTTGGATGGATGGGATGTGTACTTGGATTCTTCAAGTACACATGCATACTATGATGCATGGTTGGTCGAATTAGATGCATCCTTTCATACGAATCACCATGGGAGTGGTTTTGTGAGTATGAAAGATATTGCGGTGATAATTTTTTCTTAGGTGATGACTTGACAACAAAATTATAGGATGAGGAAAAGTCAAGTTGATGCCCATGGGTGGAAGAATTAGTACACTCCCTGATGTTATGCACATCCCAGGATGGGATAGAAATTTATTGTGCATGAAGCCTTAGGACTAGTGCCATATGTGGCATTGACGAGAAACATGCGTTATCACAGCATATTTAGGCACTAATGTAGTGGGAATCAAATTTCATCATAGTTGGAGGTCATGATATATGCTATAATACATCCAAATTTGACAAGGCAATGGAGGTAAAAGTAATGGAGAGTGAGGGGATGATGGTTTAAGTGACAGGATAACAAATATATATATATATATATATATATATATATATATATATATATATATATTGTAATGGAGTCAAAGCTTGTAAATTGCATGTAAATGTGCATATGGTTGTAATACCTCATACGTCATATGTATCTATGGATTTTTTCAGTAAAGTCTTGAGTTAGACCCAAGTGATAGGAGGGGCATGTTGAATTATTGGTTAAAATAGATATAAACTTTGAGGTGGGTAGGGCTTGGAGGTGAGTGATCCTCGCTCACTTGGCCGGTTTGGCTAGATTTAGTTAAGGGGAACTCCACGTCAAGTTTTAAGGGGGAATTCTTAGGTAAAACTTGAGTTGGTGAAAGATTTAATGTTACTTGGTCAATAATGGTGATTTTGGGTACATAGTTTTGGTTTCCCATAGTTTTTTGCCCATGGGTTGCATGTAATGAAGCCCTTAAAAGGCTTGGGAAAGCTTCATTATATTGGGCCAAGGGAGGTGAGTGCTAGGCCGGCTTGGCCGGGTTTTGGCCAAGGATACTAATAGAATTATGTTAGATAGTTTTTGAGGATAAAACAATGTGTATATGTTTTGTAATTTGTTTCTAGTTGATTTAATATTTCTCTCAGTATTAATTTTCTCTTCAATAATTTTAACAAAATCATGGATGAGAAAATTGTCTCTTTCTTTGGAATAAATTTTCTATGTAAATGGTTTGATTAGATGGGACTATTAACATGTAGTTGAATGGTTATATACAAGTTGTGACTATTGCATTTAATGAAATGTAATACTAATACCTTTTCTCCTTAATTCCTTTAAAAGAAATTAATTATGCTAAGTTTTCAATTATAAAATATTGTGTAAGTGACATGTGGAAGTTTGTTCTTCTTGACATGATATAACTAGGAAATCTCTATGCTTGGTTGTGAACATTTGTCATGAAGTTTATATGTGTAATAATGAGACTAACCATCAAGCTTTTCACTAGTGTAAATGAGCATATTGATTGATACACTAACTTAGTGAAGTGTGTGTATTGTTGAAGTTGATGTTGAAGTTGTGTGTGTGTATATATATATGAAAATTCCTTATCTCCAACGAAAGATATTGAAATTCTACATCTAGTGTGGAAGGAATTCACCTACAATTAAATCGAGGCTCAAATCCTTGTATTAAAATTACTCATATTGAGTGTGAACCACATGTATGAGCCTAACTATGTTTCATATTATTCACTTTGGAGATGGGTGTGGATTGATGGAGTGAGAATGTGAGAGAAAAGGCTACAAAAAAGTAGAAGTATGTTTCAGACACTGTGGAGAGCATAGATACACAATGCATGTGTGCATATGATAATTGCATGAGTAGTTCTAAAGAATGAAGCAATGTTCTAAAGCACAATATCAATTATGCATATCAGATTGATGGTTGATGAAGAAATTGGATAGAGAGTCTATTTTTTTACATGCTACTTATTTGTGTATGTAGGGAATTGCTGTGAATGACAATGAGCCATGATATTTCATATGTTCCTCTAAGGTTTGATGAGTTTATTGTTGCAGACTAGTGTTGATGGCTGCATTATTGTATTCAGTTTATTAGCTGCTGGTTGGCCATATTATTGTAGAGTTGATGCATAGATTTGAGCCACTATCTTGTTGGTGTTGAGAGCACACTGTTGGTGTTGTTTTTTATTATTATCATTTATAGAAAGTCTTGATGTTGGAATTTGTATTGCACAGCTGAATCAAGTTGAGCAAAGTGTCCCGGGATCCAATGTGAAAATATATGAAACAAGGTCCACATAGAGTAGAGGAGCAATGACTTCATGAGAGTGGGGCAGTGATTCCATAGTATTGGCAAAAGGAACAATTTATCCATCCAATGGTAGTTTAATAGTCCAAACGAAGTTGGGTGAGGATCATTGATTGTGGTGGCCTTTATTGGATGCTTGTCCATGTGAGGACATAGTCTTTCGAGTTGATCAATAGAATCGAGTCTACTGGCTAGTGAGAGTCAACTAATTGTATGTGAGGTCAAGTCTCCTAGCTAATGGGAGTCAACAAATCTATGCAAAATATCAGTGCTTGACATAATAGAGATTTAGAGCGGCGCAAAAACAACAAGGGTCATTTTTTTCCCAAAGGGGTTTTCCACCATAAATACTTGTGTCTCATGTGTTGATACTTTCTTGTTTTTCTCTTCATGGTTATGTTTCTCATATGGTTTACTTTCTTCTTATGATTTATGCATAGATATGTGAATGCTTAATGATTTGCATCTAATTAGTGTGTGTGATTCAGTTAAATTTTAAATTGTTAAAAATTGGTAATAAGATACACTACTGATTCACCCCCTCTCTCAGTAGTGTTCAAAGGTTTCCAACAATTGGTATCCGAGTGAGGCTCTTGTTTTCAACGTGATTGCTGGAGAGTAGATTGTGGGATTACGGATAAGAATAAGAGGAACAATATCATAAAAGGAAGTTCCTTAAAAAACAAGAAGCTCAACCAAAAGAGTCTCATCTTACTAGTGCAAGTGGTTCAACCAATAATGTGCAATAAGGTATATATATTAATGATTTTATTTTGAGTTACAACTTTGATGATTCATATTTTGATCATGCTGATTTTCTTATAGAAGATGAGGATGATATTAAGGTTATTAGAGTTGATATTTCTAGACTAACAATTGCATGCAAGGATCAAGAAAAACTATTACAAATATATGATGATAAGGATGCCAAGATTAATGAAGTGATTATCAACTTAAAGATTCAATTGGAAGAATCATAAAGAGTTGAAGAAGGCATGAGAAAACAATACCAAAAAAAGGAAGAAAAATGTGAGAAATTAGAAGTTGAAATGATGTTCTTGAGAAAGTACGAAAGATGGAGAAGATCACTATGGCCTTAGACAATTTGCTTGAGATCAAAATATCACCATTGGATAAATATGGTCTTGGATTTCAATAGGGCGAGTCTAGTTGGCATGCAGGTTAAAAAAAATCAAAGTTGAATCAAAAGAACTTGTTGCAAACAATGCCAACATCAATAGTAGCAAAGAACAAAACCAAGGATAACTGAGAAGAGAACCTCAAGGAGCACCTACATTTAGAAGATCCTTTTCTCCAAGAGAGGATTGTGGTAGATCTATAAAGTTTCAAAGGAACCAAAGCACCTTCATTACTTTGATGAGCAAGGTAGAGTGTTACAACTTCCATAGGCTTGGACATGTTGTAGCTAATTGCAGAAGCAAAACATATAGATCTAATCAGCATAGCTTGCAACAATATTAGCATTCAAGGAGATTGGACAACAGGTATAATCATGCTTTTTATGGTTATTTCTATTAACGTAACTTGTTTGGACATAAGGCAATTGATTTTATATATAACCCATGGAGGAGAGTCAAATTACGTACAAGGTATATATCTGGCATGCGTAGCAAGAGAATTGATCCTCTTGCTTCATATCTTCACTATGTGGAGTGTTATACATGCCATAATTTTGGCCATATGGCAAGAGATTGTATGCTACCCATTTATTCAAGGAAAAATAAGAAAGAGTAGAGAAAACAAAGAGGACCTAGTAGAAAACTAGTGAAGGAAGAAAAGAAGTAGCAAAAGATCGTGTGGAGAAAGAAGAAGCAGTAGCTCTTCAAGTAGTGAAGGGAAACCCCTCCTGTAGTCTGTGATTATTTATTGCATATTTAGAGAGGAATGCAAATTCATGAGAGGTTCATAACCTTAGGGGGAGTGTATGGTAGCAGTGTGATATTTGATGAGTACAAGTTGTTGCAACAACATATGATGAGTTCATTTGAGCCTCATGCTCATTCAAGTCCATAGGATCAGCCTGTCTATTGGAGATATATTGAGCTCAGGGGGATCTATGCATGGTATGATATTTGCCTAGATTATTTGACATATTCTTCATTGTTTTAACTCAGTTATTTGTAGCTTCTTTACATATGTTTCATTAGTGAAAGTAGCACATTTTTCAGCCTCATATATTTCTTTTTGGTCTTCACTAGTAGTTGTTTGAAAAGTTGTACAACCATGCATAGAATGTGATAATTTCTTCAAACATGTACATAGGCGATTTGAGACTTGGATTAGCCATGTACGGGATGTTATATGCTTTTAATTTCACCCATGTATGGGATGTTATATGCTTTTTATTTCAGCCATGAATTTATTATTGATTCATCATTTCATGTTGGTAGAGAGTCTAGTCCTTAGTATGTTTGAGTCATCATGATGATGGGCATGTTTTGGAGGAGTTTGATGGAGTCATTTTGTAGCCACATGTATGTGCTAATGATGTTGTAATAACCACGATGTGTTAATTTTTCCAGTCATTGGTCCATAGGAGAAGATGATAACAACATTGTAATTAGTATTTATTTCTCCCTAAGCAGCTCTCTTGTATCATCATTCTTAAAGTCCTGATGATGGATCCCATTTGGGATTTGAAACGTTGGCATCAAAATATTCATACTGTGGGTTCTCCAGTTATTAATTCAACAAATTGTAATTCATGATCAATCTATGTATGCTCATGGAGCCATGTACTTATGTTGTACTATCATTGGGTATTCTAGTCATGAGTCATGAGGTCATGTTATAGTCATGTATGAGGTCTTATGTCACTGATTCAACCATTCTTTTTAATTTTTACATGTCATTGAATCACTGTCATATGAGTCTATGTCCATATGATGCTTCTATTTGTGGAAAGAAAACATTGGTTGTAGCAAAAACGGTCACTACAACTTAGATATGGAATATGTTTAGGGGGAGCATCAATTTTCTCTTGTTTACTTCTACCACCCTTTGTTGGCATTATGGCTCACTTGGAGGTGTTCATATTGGTACCTCATACTATATTTGTGGGGTTCTTGGCCTCATGTTATGAGGAGAGAGGCCATGATTGGCCATTGTTGTTGCTTCTCATTGTTGCTATTATGCTATTTTTCATTGATGCTGGTTATGGTTGTCTCATGTGCATATTTTCTTATGTTGGCATATTGCTACTGCTGCTAGAGGTTGATTGGTGTGACATGATGATATGAATGATGATTGGTTTATTTGTTTCCTATTGCTGATATGAGAGAGGATGGATGTTGGTTGATACTTGTTACTTTTCAGCCATGTAGAGATCAAATGCTCCATTATTTATGCTTTAGTTTTTACTGTCTTATTAGATGGAGTTGACCCTTTTCCATTGATGTCAAAGGGGGAGTGATAGAGGATATTGGTATGGATTTTGTGTATGGTTTACATCAATGAAAAAGGGGGAGATTGTTGGCATTATGGTGTGCATGGTTCTAACTAGATGATGTTGGCATTGGTTCATGATGGTAGGTAGCTCATGTTGGCATTGGTGTCAACCCTATGTTGACTAGATGATGTATTGTAGCATGGTTGCCGTTGGTTGAGTTGGGATTGAGATGGTTATGTTGGCATTGACGTCAACCTTGATGTTTGATGAGGGCGGTGATATGGTTTCTTTTCTCGTGTGCCAATGGTGTTCGTGACCCAGTACATGATCCTAGTGCAGGGACTAATGGATGACTAGTTGCAGTTGTGTGATTGGCCTTATGATGATGACAGAGATATGCTACAATGTGCTGCAGGTCTATTCAGATGTGTTGCAACTTGTGTGCCAGGTGTTTGAGGAGAGTAGAGGACTTTTTGGTAGTCATGCAAATGTTGTTTGTCGACCTTCCAGTCAACTTGGCAGTGGCACTTGGGAGACATGTTGTTCCTCTTTGCAGTGGTGTCACAAGGCTTAGCATAGGTTTGGAGGCATGTACAAATGTCGAAGAAGGTGATCCAATAGGTGGAAAAGGTTCAAAGTTGAGGCCTTTATATTTTTCCTTATGCTCTGCCCCAAGCTCAGTGATGCAGGCTTGTGCATGAGGCTGAAAAGTTCCAAGCGAAATCTAGTATTTTGTGCATGTAGTAGTTATAACTAATATTTTCTAGTTATGTGGGTGTGACTATGGCTTAGAATGGTATTTTCTCCGCATTGTTCGCACACTTCCTGAGTATTTCAACTTGTATGTTCTAGGAAGTTTCTAAATTAATGATATAAGGTCAAAATTAGTTGAGAAAGTCCTCCAATGGCCGTGAACACCTTAAGTGCACAAGTAGTGGTGATAATGGCTAGATTTCATCAACTTTGTGAATTTCTCCCTACATTTTTTATATTCTTCACTTTGGATCTGGGTGTGGGTTGATGGAATGAGAATGTGAGAGAAAAGGCTATAGAAAAGTAGAAGTATGTTTCATACCTTGTGGAGAGCATAGATAGATAGTGCATATGTGCATATGATAGTTGCATGAGCAATTATAAAGATTGAAGTAGTGTTTTGAAGCAAACTATCAGTTATGCAAATCATATTGATGTCCGAGGAAGAAATTGCATAAAGAGTTTATTTGTTTACATGCTAGTTATTTATGTATGTAGGGAATTGTTGTGAATGGAAATGAGCCATGATATTTCATATGCTGTTGTAGGGTTGGATGAGTTTATTGATGCATACTAGGGCTAATGGATGCATTATTGTATTCAATTTATTAGCTGTTGGTTTTCCATATTATTGTAGAGTTGATGCATATATTTGAGCCACTATCTTGCTGGTGTTGATAACACACTATTGGTGGTGTTTTTTATTATTATTTATAGAGAGCCTTACTATTGGATTTTGTATTGTAGAGTTGAATCGAGTTGAGTAGAGTGTCTTGGGATCTAGTTTGAAAACATATGAAACGAGGACCACATAGAGTAGAGAAGAAGTGACTTCATGAGAGTGGAGCACTGATTCTGTAGTATTGATGAAAGGAACAACTTCTCCATCCAATGGTAGTTGGATAATCCAATCCAAGTTGTGCGAGGATCATTGATTGTGGTGGATTTCAATAGATAGTTGTCTGTAGATCCATGAGAGAACATATTCTTCCAAGTTGATCAATAGAATCGAGTCTTCTGTTGATGGGAGTCAGTTGATTGTATGTGAGGTCGAGTCTCCTAGCTGATGGGAGTTAGAAAATATATGAAAAAGATCATTGCTTGACATAATAGATATTCAGAGCAACGCAATAGCAAGAGGGGTGGTTTTTTTCCCGAAGGGGTTTTCCATTAGAAATACTTGTGTCTCATGTGTTAATACCTTCTTTTGTTTCTGTTCATGGTTACGTACCTCATATGGTTTACTTGTCGCTTATGATTTATGCATAGATATGCAAATTCTTAATGAGTTGCCACTAATTAGTATGTGTGATTCAGTTAAAGTTTAAATTGGTAAAAAATGGTAATAAGACACACCATTGATTCACCCTCCTCTTAGTAGTGTTCAAAGGTTTCCAAATTTTTTACCTTTATATCTCCTTCATAATTGTTGATATTTTTTCCCCACATGGATTTAGTTGAATCACATTGAATAAACTTAACAAATTTTGATTCTATAAGACCATAAAGAGTAACATTCATAGATTTTGCATTATTCTGATTATTCTTCTTGCCAACTTCATTAGTTGGGGGAGTTGGAATAGTTTGGTAACCATAAAGCACAATTTTCCAAAGATTTGTACCAAGAGACATTAGATAGGTCCTAATCCAAATATTCTAGAAGGAATTGCTATTTTCATTGAATAACAAAGGATTGTTTAAGGCATTATAGTGTGTATGGTTCCATCCAGCTAACGTTGGCATTGGTTCATGATGGAAACTAGCTCATGTTGGCATTGGTTCATGATGGAAGCTAGCTCATGTTGGCATTGATGTCAACCCTATGTAGACTAGATGATGTATTGATGCCTTCCTTGTAGGATGGTTGTAGCTGGTTGAGTTGGCATTGTGATGGTTATATTGGAATTGTTGTCAAACTGATGATGTCAACCTTGATGCTTAACGAGGGTAGTGATATGGTTTGTTTTCTCTTGTGCCAGTGGTGTTCATGACCCAGTACAAGATCCTAGTACAAGAAATGATGGATGAATAGTTTCAGTTGTGTGATTGGCCTTATGATGATAATGGAGACGTGCTACAATGTGTTGCAAGTCTGTTAAGATGTGTTGCAACTTGTGCAAGTGTTTTAGGCGAGTAGAGGGCTTCTTGGTAGTCATGTCAATGCTTGTTTGTTGGCCTTTAGGTCAAATTGGAAGTGACACTTGGGATACATGTTTTTCCTATTTTCATTGGTGTCACAAGGCTTAGCAGAGGTTTGGAGGCATGTACAAATGCTAAAGAAGGTGATACAGTAGGTGGCAGAGGTTCAAAGCTGAGGGTCTTATGTTTTTCCTTATTCTCTGCCCCAACCATAGGGATGTAGGTTTATGCGTGTGGTTTGAAGGTTCCAACTGAAATTTGGTAGCTTTATGTGTATGGTTATAATTGAGATTTGATACTTCCATGGGTATGGTTATTGGCTTAGAACAATATTCTCTTAGCAGTCTTCACACACTTCCAGAGTATTTTAACTTGTACGTTCAGAGAAGCTTCTAAATTAATGATATAAGGTTGAAATTGGTTGAGCAAGTCATCCAGTGGACATGAACACCTTAAGCGCACAACTAGTGGTGATAATTGTTGTATTTTGTTAAATTTGTACGCTCTTGATCCCGTTCCAAAAGTGAATTTCACCCTACTTGTTTTGTATTATTCACTTTGGAGCTGGGAGTGGGTCGATGGAGTGAGAATGTGAGAGAAAGGGTTGCAGAAAGTAGAAGCATGTTTCAGAACTTGTGGAGAGCATACATACACATTGCATGTGTGCATATGATAGTTGCATGAGCATGTTAGAAAATTATATATTATGGAGCAATGGAACACATAAAATATTGCAGAAATATAAACACAGAAAACACATAAAACAAGAGAGACACAGATACACATGGTTCACCCAGTTTGGGCTACGTCCACGGAGAAACAACCAGTCCTTATTTTTATATTATCCAGCAAACTGAAGAGATACAACCTACAACAGATCCGTTGTAACACCATCTTCACTCTCAATCTCCTCTCTCTTCCTCACTCAGAATACAGATATCCATAGACACAATACTATTCCCTCATATATAACGAGGGGTTTCCTTCTAGGGAAAAAAACCCTAAACTAAACATAACTTCTACCGTCAGATCATCTGCCTAATGAACGACCCAGATTGACTAGAAATTACTAGAATTTTACAAGAAAATTTTACATCTATTTTTAGCTTCGGGGGCACTGCCCCTGAATCCCTGCCGAGGGACCACTGGCCCCCAGACCCCCCAGCCGGGGGGGGATCGGCTCGCCCGAACCCCTGCAGGGGAGACAAGTCCCCCCGCCCCCACAGCCCCCCGCATGGAGGGCTGTACAATCTTCCTGGGGTATACACCCTGTTGAAACCTTTGAATACAGAAGATATTTAGGCTCCAAACCCAACCTCACACCCACAGAGTTAAATATCAATTGCATGGAACAAGATACAACTGATCGGATCATGGACACACAGATCAAGCACACTCACCAGTAGAAGATCCAACAGTATCTAGTTGTCAAAGCAGGCCAACTCCTTCACCAGGGACCAAGTTTAGCAGAAGTTTCCTTATCTCATGGAGGAACTCAACACAATGCGGACCATTGCTTCCTATGGTGTAGGAAATGTTCCCTCTGTGGACAGAGGCAACCCCTCTAGCCCTAGAGCAGGTCTAGTCACAACAAGACAAAACAAAAACTACTTTCCTTAAACAGTCATTTTTGAATGAGCCTACCTTAAACCGGTGTTCGATGGAGCTTTCGTTGCACCGCTTCAGCTGTTGTTTCCTTCTCCTCGATGAGATATTCACCTGAAACAACACAAAAGAACAACATAACATGTAACAAAGTACAACAATGATCTATTTACTTATAGAGTCAAGGAACCACAAGCTATCAAGTATATTTTACACAAGACATAGGAAAGCACCATTGATTGTATTAAAATAAATAAAAGCAAAGCTTACAACCGAGCCTTGACGTCGCAAGCTTCCTCAAAGGGTCTAGCTAGTATGTTTCTTCAAGCATTCACTCTCAAAAGGATCTCCTGAGAAGATGATAATTCTCTCTCTCACTCAAAAGTACTAGTACAAGGCTAAGGCAATCCACAACCAATTGCTACACTATCAACGATTCACACTGCAAACTATCAAACTCACACCAAAGCTAGCTAATTTGCTCAATACCAAAAACTAGTTGATCATATCAATGGGGAGTTCTTTTATAAGAGGAGGAGCCTCCATAAATGTGGGAGAGGGATTTTATCCTCAAGGGAGGCTTCTCAAAAGGTGAAACCACCATCCCAGAGGAGGAAAGGCAAACTTCCTTGACCCAACAACCAATTCCATAACCACCCAGAAGCATTTTATTTGAACTAATTCACCATATCTGGATCGTCACAAGTCATACACTAGGACTGAGTGACGACGTCGCAAGGAAACAATGTATTCAGAGCCATCGTTGCAAGAAATATCATGAGGACTCGCGTTGAGCCCTAAAATTTGACTGTTGTAGGGAACAGATGTACCCCCGCAACGACGTTGTGCTGTTCTAGTTCATTATAGAGAATCATTGCATGCAGAATGAGGTTCAACTGTGACAATCTTGAAACATAGGTAAAAGGATCAATCTTTAGGATTAAGGGACACTTATTAATCTTCTTGAATTATTGGGAAGATGTGGACACATTTATTTGATGTATGACATAGAGAAGATGTCTCTCAGAGACTGAGTTTATCCGATATCATGGAATATGAGGCCAGTGACAAATTATTGTGTAACAGACACCCCCTAAAGCACGAAGGCCGAGAGAGAGGGAGGGGTGAAATTCTTTATGAAATCATAACCGAACTGGAACACCATCATTGAGAACTTGCTAGTGCAAGTGCAACTGATATCTCTGAGAGTGAAATACATGTATTCTAGGCATGGGCACAGCCATCCAAAATACATATAAAACTTGGTTTGTGGTGTGGATGCAGCCACCTAGTCGATAAGACCATATATAAAGATAGAGGTATCGTCGCAGCCATCGAGAAAGACTCAGGTATGGTCGCAGCCATCCAATCAAAGAGTCATGTATGCAATCACAAACCAATCCACGCAACCTAAACTTATGTAATCTTAGTCCGGGGTCTTGAATCCCAATCAATCATAGTACAATTTCTAAGATGCGAATAGATATGTTGAAGTCGAGCATACTAGAAAATCACTTGATTACCTGCCAATGATGTAAACTATTAACAAGCGCAAGAGAGACCACCAATAATGTCAATGGTTCTCAAGGTACTGCCAGTACAACCCACAAAGTGTGAAGAATGATCTAGAGTCAAGAACTCGTGGAATCACCAGATCGAAGACCAATAATGAAAGCCTATCATCAAGTGTGAAGAACTTGCCATTGAGGCATGCAAGTTCCAAGGTACTGAAAGGAATCTCTAGATCAACTTCCTAGATAATGAGTTGGTGTTGACAGGAAGCGATCCGTCGCAGGAGGACCATAATGTTTCCCACATCAACGACATGAGACAAGGAACAAGACAAAGATGGATGAAACAAAGAATCCGAGGAGGAAGTAAGGGTGTAAACTGCAAAAGGATTAAACTCTTGAACATATCGGTGACACGATTCCGGAATGCGGCAGCATTTTGGTACCAAGGGATTAGAGGTCTGACAGAGACAACAAGGATCAAATGGAATGAGGTAAAATGACAAACTCAAACCCCAGAAGGCCAATGACGATGTGAGGATATCCCAAACCCGGCGAGAAGCAAAAGTGTCGATGTTCAAGAGTGACTAGCTACCATAGGTAACCAATGGAATATTTCCAAATTTTCCCCCACCATTGCTGGCGAGTACCCCAATTATTTTTGAAAAACAAGCTTGAAGGGGATAGCATATGCTTGCAATATAAGTTTGTCCTTCGAACAAATCCATCCTAGTGAAATTTTAACAAGCCCTAGGGAGGAGAAGCTCGGGTCTCATCATGGTGACAAGTCCAATGTCATCAGGGTTTAACGAGTCCGACATAGGTAAAACTTGGAGTCTTTTTCATATTTAGAGAGTTTGAAAAATACACAGAAAAGAAAACTCTAGGGAGGGCCCTTTTTGTAAGTTTGTGTCTCTCGACCTTGAAAAGGTAGAAAAAGATACGTGAGAGAACCACTAGACCATTTCAGTCAAGGAGTACTTTTCGTAAATAGTGTTCCTAGTCCGAAAAAGTAGAAAACTTACTGGAGACACGCAATTTCATAACCAAAAACGAGCTTGAAACGACAAGAGATTGGCCATCTTTTCGTTTTTAAACAGTCAGAAAAGAGCTGAAAACCGACTGCCATTTTTATTCTCTTTAACGAGTCAAAAAGGGAAAAATGCTCGGCAATCTTTTCATCTTTTACGAGTTAAAAAAAGAGCTTAAAGAGGACTCATGGGAAATTTTCGTGGTATTTACCAAGCATGCTTCGACCAGAACTCGTGTCTGACACACCAGTACCTGCACAGAGAAACCCAAGCGTAAGATCCATTCGACAAGGATACATGTGTAATGTTAGAAAAACCTAAAACCCTAAAACCATAAGGAAGACCCAAAAAAAATATAGTAAAACCAAAAAGCCTATAGTCAAAGATCCTAACTTTTTAAAAAAAGTTTATATAAGTTCTATGGTAAAAAACATATTTACATTGTTTTAGTTTTTAACCTTGGTAATATTCAAAACAATGTGTACTTGTGCAAATTTGGAGGTCAATTTCTATAGTTGGGGTGATCCATTTTGTGCCAATATTTCGCAAAGTAAGTATTTCTTCCTAGCCTTTGTGTTTTAAGTGTTTTTAGTTCTAATTTCATGCATTTTGGCTGAGTTTGGAAGGATTTTTTGTTGCAAAAAATCACCTCGGTCATCACAAGAGTTCCCCGCGGGGTCATGACGATCGTGAATTTTAAACAAGCCATAATCGGCATCATCGCAAGAAACACATGTACCCCTGCAACGATCCAAGAAATGGTGAATTGTCAAATCTGACAGTCACAACTGTTTTAGAAACAGCTGCGATGAGCGCAGAAAACATAAAAATTTAATTTTTACATCATTTTATAATATGAGAACAACTCAAACAAGTTCTAATCAGATAATATTTGCATGTGCAAGGGTAAAATGGTATTTGTATGGCAAGAATGCACACACGATGTCGATCACGAAAGAGGGGCAACTGATCCCCAATGCATGCAGGTTCTCTGAAATTGCAGATTACTCAAATTCTTCCTCACGTTGCTATTACAAGCACAATTGGACCTACTAGAGTTCTTAATTCACTCATGGAACCCAACAGAGGTTAAGTTCATAATACGAGGGTAGGAGGTCGAGTTTGACTTGACAGACATATATTTCCTCACTGGTTTATCTCCACAAGGAGAGAGACTCCACATGGGCGGTGTCTCATCCCAACGGTGAACGACCTGTCACTGTGTATTCTATTGTTTACAATCACGAGAGTAGCAGGCTCTCAGGCTCAACATGAGGCAACTAAAACCCAACTGTGGTTGGCTTTAGATTGCCTCAATCCTACCATGTTCGATTGGGCAGAGGCAGTGTCTTTGAATATGAAGAGGCAGTTGACTAAATACCAGCAAGGAGAGATAAATAAGTTCGGGTATGGTTGGATCCTAATACCTCTCATGCTAGAGCGTGTACCCATTCTTCAGTTGCAGGATAGGGAAGTATCGTTTCCAGGACCACGGCAGACCCGAATCACTAGGTGGGTTGTGGTGATGCCACGAGGAGGTGATGTCCAACCAATATCATGGGGTCCTGTTTTCATGGAATGGTTGCATCGTCAACAGGCAGTGGTTGAGGACTGGCCCTATTCAGGTACATATTTCAGGAGAGATCCAAATATGTTGCTTCCACCTAGAGAGCATTGGGACGAGAAAGGTAACATACTTGGGTTAACTACTACACTTTTTATAGTTCAGTTTTTATTTTATATTGTTTTTGGATTTTAAACGTATATACCCTAATAATCATGTTCAACTTTGCAGAGGTTGGATCCGAGAGACCGGTGAGTCTCTCCCCCACAGCGCAGATGGAGAACAGAGAGCTTACCCTGCCACCTCCAAGTGGTGATGCAGAGGAGGAGATAGCCCAAAAATTGGAGGGCTTGACTGAGGGGATCCCAGACTACAGAGCATTCGAGGAGATCCCATGACAGTGAAGTGTGTCAAACAGGATTCATAGACTACTCAGACGAGTGGTTTGGGCAATGGTCTGCTACAAAGAACAAAACCTACCACAGTAGCCGCCTAGGTTTCCTTGTATGATGTTTTGAGAGACATGTGTCTCGGATTATAACTTGAACATATACATTATTTTTTGGACACATACATTATTTTTTGAGCGCCTCGGTGTGCCACACAATATATAGCTATCTATGTTTTACTATTGTGTCTGAGTACTTGCATATAATGTTTTAAATGTTTATCTATGATTTACAATTGTGCAAATGTCCACTTAATACATAATTTACTAATGTATCAGCTACTATTCATAACATCTACATAAAAACAAAAGACACAATAAACAAGAAATCACTTAACACACCAAACCATAAGAGGTACAACAGCACACGGGTTCATTTTTACACAAGCTTGAACCATGGAGAACTATGCTTGAATAAGATTACCATGCCCCTGAAAGAATAATCCAATCGAGGTACATGTCCCCAAGCTTCATTGCATTCAATGAAGTGGATGTAATGAAGGTTTTAAATGAGGAGATCTAAGAAAGACTCGATTGACTAAGGGAAATAATTTCATTTTTTAACGAGGTTGATACAATGAAAGAACTATACTTGAGACTCCTTGATTCATTTTTGAATGAGCTTGACACAAGAGTGGGAATTATGCTCGAACACCTTGTTTCATTCTTTTAATGACGTCGACAGAAGATAAGAACCATCCTAGGACTCATGTTCATGGGCCATACGAGAACATGACTCTCAAGAGATCTTCACTAGAGGGAAGAACCATAATCTGGGAGGAATACACATCATTAGGCACCAACGACAAATTGGGTTCCAATGCCCCTAGTACATGATGTATGAGACCATCTGCATGATCATCAACAAATGCGGAGATGGAATGGGTAGCCACATAATTGACCTGTGGCAGGGAAGGTACTGCTTGTGGACAAGAACTGATAGGGGATGAGGGTTGTACAGGAGGAACGAGGTGACTAAAGAACGAAAATTGATCTATGGTCACCATTATTTCATCGTGCGGGGAAAAAACCACACGAAAAAGCGAAGAAACAAGATCCCACATGGCACAAATATAATCACGGCCAAGGAGAAGACTGAAATCTAAAGCACCTTGGACAACCATCATGTCTATATAAATGGCTTTTCCTCCCAAATTAACAAGGAACTTTGGAAGGATCTCGAAAGGTTGACGAGTTCCTCCATCAAAAGCTAATAGATTCTGAGTGACAGGCACAAGCTATGGGGAGTCAGAAGCTTAGTAAGTAGTGGAAGGCATGAAGCTAACAGATGCACCTTCATCCAAGAGAGTGCCAGGAACTACCTTATTATAGGCTTGTACGGTAATCTGGAAAGGCACATAGGATGGAAGGAAAAATGCAGTCAAGTGACTCCAGTCGAAGGAAACAACATAACTACTTGGTGGAGGCATCGTGTGAATCCCCCCTACTCTCTAGGAACCGAAGAAGGACTCTCTTGATTAGCTAGGATAGGAGGGTTGTTCTCGGACTCAGGAGAATCTGACAAGACGAGAAGAACATGAGCAGTATGATGATGATGCTCTTCTGGAACAGTGTGAACAATTGATGGTGAAACCAGATCGACACTCTTTTCGACCAATGGTTGGTTAGGAATAGGCATAACATAGCCAGGTTCAGGAAAAGCAGTATGGACAAGAGATGAATCCAAGTCAATATCTTTTTCAACATGGAGAGGGTCTAAGGAGGGCTTCTGATAACCAACTGGAAGTTGGGGTGAAGAAGCTGTAAGACTTTCCAAACATCGACATGAGATTTAGAGGAAAATGAGGGATGAGCCAGATCATGGGACCATACTTCCAAGCTCCTAGGGATAGCAGGACAATCACGAAGAAGATGGTCACCCTTGCATAATTTACAAGGAAACTTAACCTTCCACGGAGGATTAGAAGGTGTCCCAACCTGAGATGTACTCAGAGCAATAGTTGCATGGGCAGCCTCTCACTTATCTAACTTCTTCTTCTTCATCTTCCTCTTCTTCTTCTTAGCCTCCTGGTTACTGGATTTGGAAATTTCACCTGGCGAAGTAGGAGAGGAGGATGAAGAAACAGGGGAATAAGGTGAAGGCTCAAGCTTAGAATCATTGTGTTGTGATTCAACCAAAAGATATGGCAGAACAGGAGTCACAACATTTAGGACCACCGAGGTTGAAAACAGCCAAATGGGCAAACCGATGGTTAACCCAGGCAAGGACAATGTTGCCATATATAGAGCACCAACATTTCCAAAAGAAGGAAACGGACCAGGATTCCCATCTGGGGGAAGACCTTGACCGATAGACTCAGGGAATGTTGCCATTGGAAACGATCCTGGAAGGAACCCACAATGTAACCAAGAACTTCAACTATATCCAGGAATACTTTGTGGATAGTAAATTTTATGAAATAGGAACAAAACTTGACCTTCTCATGTTTTAAGAGTCGAGAAAAGGACGAAAAGGTGACTCTATCTCTTTCGAGATTTAATGAGCCTGAAAGGACAAGTGCTCAGATGATCCTTTTCTTTTAAGGAGTTGAAAAGGAATGAAAGTGACTATTCTAGAGTACTAGACAAGAGGTTGACCAGACAAACCACAAAACTGCATCTACACCTTAGTGATCAAATGAAAGAGAAATGACCAAGGGTTTTCTGTACGGCAGTCAATCTTACTGAATGTTTTGTTCGATGCATTACGGTTCGTAAGGCGGCAAACTCAGCTTCCTATGGATGATAGGATGATAACCTAGTGGGGTCTCCCAATATATACTCAACGGTACAAGGATCACAAGTCCGTACTAGTGGCTATTGAATGACAAAAGGAGGAATCAACAACCTTAGTGAAAACAATAGTGACTAGGTTTAACGACGTCGGAGCACGTCTCTAGTCTAGACCTCTAGACAAATGTGTGTTAAGTTCCAATGCGTTTTTAGGTTCATTCAATAGATTTTAAGAGTTAATCTTGGATTAAGTTTCGATTTTCAGGCCCTACAGAATGTATTTCAACAATTCCTAGGATGCAGCTACAATAAGTAAAATACCTTTCCTTTCGATGAACAACTACCTAGATGAGGGTAAGAAGTTCATTTCCAAGCGAGCGCAAACCAAGACAAGCAAATGCAAGCACTAAGAAACACAATGCCTATCTCACAACTACTAATGAAAGATTTGAACTTTGCTTTCATATTTCTCAATCATGAAAATTCAGTAATGCAAATTCGCTTTCACTTTCGTATGTTGTATAAATGCAATATTTTTTATTTTAGAATTTTAGTGACAAATAAGCAAGTGCAAGCCTGATTGATCCAAACAAATGTGATCTATGTTTGATAGTGTGGAAATCAAATCAATATGAGGAACTGGTTCAATAACCAAACACTAAAGACTAATCAGAAAGAAGATAAGTAGTAAAACAGCCTCAAACAAATCAATCAGTTGGTTGTGGATGAATATTGGACGAACGAGTAACCCAAACAGATGACTTCTTGACAAAACCTTGAAAAGAGCTAGGTCACATGGTGTCAAAATACAAGAATCACTTAAATGAAACCAAGGAGAAAGTGCCTTAACCAAATATAGCCAAAAAAAGTTGATAAGAGACAAGAGGTAGCAGGGGACAAGCAGCACTGGTTGATTCAGGAGGTAAGTTGTAAAAAAAAACAACATGTACAGGAATTGTCGCAGGGCTCTAACTAGCAACCTGAAATGAAAAGCAAATCGTAGCAAACACAGAGCTAAGAACTGGGCGACGTTGTCGCATGTGTACACCTATCTTCTGCAACGGTTCGATTTCAGGAATCATCATAACTGTATGAAGGGATATCCGCAACATGCAGACTAACCAAAGAGGACAAGTGTGACATCGTCACAATTGTTAAGCTATAAACAACGATGATCTCAATTAAGAGAAAAACAAAGCAAAAAACACATGAAGGACACCAGTCTAATCTCTTAGACATTGACACGGAATACCAAATTGACTCAAGTAACCTAAAACATTGATGGCTCAGCCCCAAAATCAAGAGACACTAAATCAAAAACAAATCAAGAGCAAACAAGAGACAGCATAGAAAGGACTCCCCAGTGGAGTCATCAACTTGTGTTGTAGGAAATGTTCCCTCTGCGAACAGAGGCAATCCCTCTAGCAGTAGAGTGGGTCTAGTCATAGCAAGACAAAAAAACAACTAATTTCCTTAAATAGTCATTGTTGAACAAGCCTACCTTAAACCGATGTTCGATGGAGCTTTCATTATGCCGCTTCAGTTGTTGTTTCCTTCTCCTCGATAAGCAATTCACCTGAAACAACAAAAGGGAACAACAGAACATGTAATAGAGTACAAAAATTATCTATTTACTTATAGATTCAAGGAACCATAAACTATCAAGTATATTTTACACAAGACATAGGAAATCACCATTGATTGTAGTAAAATGAATAAAAGCAAATCTTACAATCGAGCCTTGACGTGGCAAGCTTCCTCGAAGGGTCCAACCATTATGTTTCTTCAATAATTCACTCAAAAGGATCTCCCAAGAAGATGATAACTCTCTATCACTCAAAATTACTGGTACAAGGCTAAGGCAATCCACAACCAATTGCTACACTATCAGCAATTGACACTACAAATTATCAAACTCACACCAAAGCTAGCTAATTTGCTCAATATCAATAACTAGCTGATCATAGCAATGGGGAGTGCTTTTACAAGAGGAGGAGCCTCCATAAATGAGGGAGAGGGAGCTTATCCTCAAGGGAGGTTTCTCAAAATGTGGAACCACCATCCCAAAGGAGGAAAGGCGATCTTCCTTGACCCAACAACCAATTCTGGAACCACCCATTTTGTTTGAACTAATTCGCCATATTTAGATCATCGCAAGTCATACACTAGGACTCAGAGACGACATCGCAAGGAATTAGTGTATTCATAGCCATCGTCGCAAGAAAGTTCATGAGGAATTGCGCCAAGCCCTAAAATTCGACCGTCGCAGGGAACAGATGTACCTCTGCAACAACGTCGCGACGTTCTAGTTCATTACATAGAATCGTCGCAAGGACAAGATGTACCCCTGCGACGATGTCGTGACGTTCTAGTTCATTAGAGAGAATCTTCATAGGCAGAATGAGCTTCACTTGCAACGATCTTGAAACATGGGCAAAAGGATCAATCTTCAGGATTAAGGAACACTTGTTAATCTTCTTGAATGATTGGGAAGATGTGGACACATTTATTTGATGTATGACACAGAGAAGATGTCTCTCAGAGACTGACTTTATTCGAGATCAGGGGATATGAGGCCAGTGACAAATTACTGTGTAACACTTCCTAAGGGGGGAAGAATGATCCAGGTGGATATTGGTGGCTACCTGCAAATTCCACTTGGACTCCCATCATTGTTTCTTTCAGTTTTTTAGTTTCCTTAATTGTAGCATAGTTTATTATTTTTAGCAGTTTTTCAAGTCTTGAACTTCCAGAGTCGTTTTGAGGCCCTAAACGACATTGTTGGGGAAAACTGGGAGTAAAATGGGTCTATGGACCGATGTTTCTCTTCCCAAACTTGTATTTCTCAGATGGATATTTCTAACGAGGTATGGTGCACGTCAAACGAAGATCATATGCCAAAGTTATGACCCCAGGAAGTTAATGTACCAAATTACCCAAAACGGGACCCATAGTTCGGCACTTCATCTCCTAGGGTTAGGTTTTTGGATGTTTAAGGCTTTCCATTATTTCTCAAAAATAAATAGGCCTTTGAGCCTCATTGTAACACAGTTCAGAGGCATGTAGCTACCACATCTCTTCTCAGAGATAAGCTACCATTGCCCTGGCTAGTTTACTTCCATTTTTGTTTGTAATCATATTTCAGTATTTTACAGTAATGAAATGAAGTATTATTACTGTTGCATCTCTTTATGTATGGTTATATATGTAATTTTTTGCATTCTTGTTTAAATCTGGATCAGTGGTATCAGAGCGGTTTGCTCTTTATCTGTCTTTCTTTGCATGTCCCCAACGAGATCGAGGTATAAGGAGTTAGGCTTTGAACTGGTTGAACCTTTGAAGGAACAGCCTCACAAATCCCAACGGCCTCCCATGGCATATGAAAATAAAGATGAGGGTGCAGGAGATCCTATCAAAATCTTTCTCGAAGAGGCCCTCGAGGAACAAAGGAAGGTGATGATGGACAACTTTTCCCAGATCCTTTAATGGCTACCCAAGGGCGACACATCTACTTCCAGCAGCTACTCTAGAAGAGCCACACCCTTTAAGGTACAAGTTAACTTTTACATTCCCATATTTGAGGGTTAGATAGATGCAGACGTCATAGATAAATGGTTAAATCTGCTAGAAGGGTATTTTTCTGTTCATGATTTTTTCGGTCAGGAAAATATTACTTTCGCTCTTCTCAAACCCACCCCCCACGTCAAGGAATGGTGGTAAACCTACTGTGAGTAGAAGGATGAAAGTAAAGCCTCATTGCTTTCAGATGCACCCACTTGGAATTCATTCTAAGCTGCCATCAAGGAGCAGTACTACCCTGTTGAAAGCTATGAGGATCAATACATAAAGTGGACCACACTGCGCAGGGAAGGGACCAAGACATGTCGGAGTGTACCAATATTTTCCATACCCTTCGCACAAATTTTGGTATCAAGGATTCAGAGCAGAATTTTGTACTCAAATACCGTGGCTACCTGCACAGGTACATCCAGGAAGAAACAGAATTCATTAATATCTCCTCGCTTGGCATGACATACTTATATGTCGTCAAGATCAAGAAAAAGTTTAAACAGAAGAATCAAGAATTGGATCTATGAATCTGAAGCAAGGGAAAGGTGCACCAAAACTACAGAACAAAGGACAAAGCCAAGACGTGGAAACCCAAGACAAATCGCCAAAGTTGCAAGCAAAGAACATCGCCGCGAAGCCGAAAAAGGACATGGGGAAGTGGTGTGAGTTCCAAAATAGCTCCACTCACAACACAAGTGAGTGTCGGGCTAAGAAGTCACTAGTGGTTGAGCTAAAGGTTTCATAATCTGATGCATTTTTCAACTCTAAGTCAGAACCCAACAAGGGGAAAAACAAAGGGAAGTAGATTATCGATGCGGAGCCCAATGCCACCGTTGCCACCACGAAGTTCTAGAAGAAGGAACCCAAAGATCCAGAGGAGGAGGAGCACCTCTTCCACTCCCAGATGTGTGTAAAGGGCTCCCTGCTACCATTCATTATCAAAAACGAGAGCCAAAAGAACCTCATTTTGGTAAAGGTCGTGGAGCAGTTGGGCTTACCGACCATAACATATCCACAACAGTACACCATTGGCTGGCTTCACCAAGGACGAGATCTTCACGTGAGCCAGCAGTGTTGCCTCCCATACAACATCAAGCCCTTCATAGATGAGGTATTGTGTGACGTTGCTCCCTTTGATGTTTGTGATGTATTATTAGGCCAACCACACTTGTGGAAGCAACATGTTGTGTATGAATCAAGGCCTCGTGTTGTTATTGTTACTTTGGGAAATAAGTTGTACAGGATACCGGAGGTAGCTCCACCTACCGCCATCTCTTTCGTTACTAAAAAATAATGCAGTAAGCTCGTTTCCAAAACAAGGAAATTTGTTTTCCTGATGATACACCCTAAAGGAAAGAAGAAGATGGTGGCCACGACATCCAAATAAGGCCCCTCCACACGACAACTTCAAATGGACAAGGTCGTGGAGGAGTACGAGGACATATTCACCTCCCCCACAGGGGTTCCTTTGCACTGTCAAGTCAAGCACTCCATTGATCTAACCCTAGGTGTGTCGCTTCCCAATGGACCAATCTATCAATGCTCTGTTCTGAAAAATGAGGAAATCAAGAGGCAGATTCAGGAGCTACTGCATAAAAGTTCATCACCTTGTGGGAGCCTGATCATGTTGGTACAGAAGAAGGATGGGACTTGGAGACTTTGTATTGACTATCGAGCACTAAACAAGATCACTATCCATAATAGGTACCCGATCCCACAGATTAATGACCTCCTAGACCAAATGAAGGGGGGGAATATTTGAGCAAGATTTTGAAGTTAGGTTATCACTAGGTACCAATCGAACCCTTCAATGTGTAGAAGACTGCCTTCAAAGCCAAGGAGGGCCTTTTCGAATGGTTGGTTATGCCTTTAGGGTTGAAATGCTCCTGCAACCTTCATGAGGCTAATGGATGACATCTTGCAGCCATTGACCAACTCATTTGTATTGGTATACTTGGATGACATCTTGATATTCAGCCAGAGTTGGGAAGAGCACCTCCACCACATCTGACAGGTTCTCCAAACACTGCGGCAACACAAGTTATGTGCCAATTTGGAGAAATGCACTTTTGGCATGACCCGGGTTTAGTATCTAGGATACATTATTGATGAACGGGTGGTGCATGTGGATTCAGCCAAGATCCAAGTGATTCAGGATTGGCCATCTCTAACCACTCTGACAGAGCTCTGCAGCTTTTTGTGTTTTTCCAACTTTTACCGTAGGTTCGTGTTGGGATTTTCTCATATCACTTGGCCCTTGAGCTAAGTCACCAAGGGAGGAGCGAAAGCAAAATTATTTTTCTCTGAATCTCAATAGAAGGCATTCATAGAGTTGAAATATCGCCACTACTCAGCACCAGTGCTTGCATTACCAGACTTGCAACAACCATTTGAGGTCGAGACAGATGCCTCTGACTATGCTATTGGGCCAGTCCTTACTCAACATGGGCATCCAATAACATATCACAGTGAGACACTTTTAGACACAATCCGAAAGTATCCCACTTATGACAAAGAGATGTATTCCATTGTGCACGCCTGCCGACAATGGAAGCATTACATTTTGGGGAAGGAAACGGTCATCCACACAAACCACCGGCCGCTACAGTTCATACAGACCCAAGGGAAATTGCAGAATAATCGCCATCATAAGTGTTCTACTTACCTACAACAGTTCCATTTGAATATCAAATATAAGAAGGGTAGCACCAATATTGTTGCAGATTGCCTTAGTCGACCACCGATCATGGCATTAACCACCATGCTCAACTCTTGTGGGGATGAGACTTCTGATTGGCCACTTCTCTACAAATGCAACCCAGAATTTGGCCACACATACTAGAAACTCTTGGAGGGTCAGCATGTTCCAGATTTTCACCTCCAGGATGCCCTATTATTCCACCTCAATCACCTTTGTGTTCCTTCAAGCAAGCGTACCAAGATGATTTTGGAAGCACACTAAAATCGGGTTGTTGGGCATTTCGGGGTCGAGAAGTGGTAGTACTGTAGAAGTATTTCTATTGGCCGACTCTTCGACAAGATGTCAGGAAGTACATCAAATCATGCATTGCCTGTGCCATTTCCAAATCGACCATCAAGAAGAAAGGCCTCTATACCTCGCTGCCTACCCCTAGTCGACCTTGGGAATCCATCTCCATGGATTGCATGTCGGGCCTTCCTTCTACTAAGCATTGAAACGACTGTGCTTTTGTGTTCGTCGTTAGGTTCTTGAACATGGCCATTAAGACGGCCTGCAAGAAGAAAATCATAGCAGAAGCCAATGCTAAACTCTTCTTTGAAAGAATGTGGGTACACTTTGGGATCCCACGGACTATCATCTCAGATCAGGATAGCAGTTTCCTCAGTACATTTTCTTCCATTCTTTGGTTGATGCTTGACACCAAACTCACTAAGTCCACAGCCTTCCATCCCCAAACCGATGGCCAGACAGAGGTTTTCATCAAGATGATCGTACACATTCTACACATATACAACTCAAAACATCCAAACACATGGGATGAGAGCCTCCCCTATGTTGAGCACAACTATAACCAGGCTCTCCACAGCTCAACTGGCCACAACCCTTTTCAAGTGGGCTTGGGATTCTAGCCACTATGTCCCATTGATGTGGCCATGCCAATTGCAGCTACTCGGGCATATTAGGCTCATGTCCAGTCCAAAAAAGATAAGGCAAATAGCTTCATTGAGCACATCCAACATATTTTTCAGTAGGTCCACGATATTTTGGAGAAATCAAATTCCAAGTACAAGTAGCGACATGATCAACATCAAGTGCCACACAAGTTTCAGGTGGGCAACAAAGTCTGGTTGCATTTGCAAAAGGAACGCCTTACCAGAACCTAACGGAAACTTCGACCACTCTAATATGGTCCTTACACCATTACCAAGGCTATGATAGACAATGCATTTGAGCTCAGAATTCCCCCATTCCTTATCCTGCATCTAGTGTTCAATGTGGACCACCTTCGGCCATACTTTCCACCATTACTAGACATGTCCGACATTGTAAAACAACTCACACCCACAGAGTTAAATCCAAATTGCATGGAACAAGCTGCAACTAGTTAGATCATGGACACACAGATCAGGCACACTTGCCAGCAGAAGATCCAACTGTATCGAGTTTTCAAATCAAACCAACTCCTTCACCAGGGCAAGTGGCTCACCAAGGACCAAGTTTGGTAGAAGTTTCCTCATCTCATGGAGGAACTCAACGCAATTGGGACCATTGCTTCCTAAGGGGGGAGGAATGATCTAGGTGGATATTGGTGGCCAACCACAAATTCCACTTGGACCCCCACCATTGTTTCTTTCAGTTTTTAAGTTTCCTTAATTGTAGCACAATTTACTATTTTTAGCAGTTTTTTGGGTCCTGAACTTCCAGAGCCGTTTTGAGGCCCTAAACGATGTTTTTTTGGGAAACCTAGGAGCAACATGGGTCCATGGATCAATGTTTCTCTCCGCAAAGTTGTAGCTCTCTGATAGATCTTTCTAACAAGGTATTATGCGTGTCAAACAGAGATCGTATGCCAAAGTTACGACCCCAGGAAGCTGATGTACCAACTTACCCAAAACGGGGCCCATGGTTTGGCACTTCATCTCCTAGGGTTAGGTTTTTCGATGTTTAGGGTTTTCCATTGTTTCTCAACAATAAATAGGCCTTCGAGCCTCATTGTAGCATAGTTCAAAGGCATGTAGCCGCAACATCTCTTCTCAGAAATAAGCTACCATCGCCCTAGGTAGTTTATTTCCATTTCTGTTTGTAAGCATATTTCAATATTTTACAATAATGAAGTGAAGTATTATTTCTGTTGCATCTCTTTATGTATGGTTATATCTGTAATTTGTTGTGTTCTTGTTTAAATCTAGGTTAGTGATATCAGAGTATTCTCCTCTTTCTTCGTCTCTCTTTGCATGTCTCCAAAGAGGTCAGGGTATAAGGAGTTAGGGCTTGAACAGTTCAAACCTTTGCAGGACCAGCCTCACAAATCCCAACGACCTCCCATGGTGGATGAAAAGAAAGATGAGGGGTCAGGAGATCCTATAAAAATTGTCTTGAAGAGGCCCTCAAGTGAAAAATGAATGCGATGATGGACAACTTTTACCAGATCCTTCAGCGGCTACCCAGGGGCGACACATCTACTTCCAGCAGCTACTCTCGAAGTGCCACACTCTTTAAGGTACAAGTTAACTTTGACATTCCCATATTTGAGGGTCAGATAGATGTAGACGGCCTAGATAAATGGTTAAATATGCTAGAATGGTATTTTTTTGTTCATGATTTCTTAGGCCAAGAAAAGATTACTTTTGCTCTTCTCAAAGCCACCCCCCACGTCAAGGACTGGTGTGAAACCTATTGTGAGCAGAAGGATGAAAGTATGGCCTCACTGTTTTCAGCTGCACCCACTTAGAATTCATTCTGAGCTGCCATCAAGGAGCAGTTACCCTGTCGAAAGCTATGAGGATCAATACATAAAGTGGACCAAGCTGCGGCACGGAAGGTACCAAGACGTGCTGAAGTTTACAAATATTTTCCATACCCTTCACATGAAGTTCGGTATCAAGGATTGGTAGCATCATTTGGTACCCAAATACCATGGTTTCTTGCATAGGTACATCTAGGAAGAAATAGAATTCTTGAACATCTCCTCACTCGGCACGACATACGATATGCCTTCAAGATCGAGCAAAAGTTTAAACAGAAGAAGCAAGAATTTTACCATGCCTATTGCAGCTACTCAGGCAGATTCAGCTCATGTCCAATCCAAAACATATAATGAAAACAACTTCATTGAGCACATCCAACATATTCACCAGCAACAACCTTCCATCCTCAAACTGATGGCCAAATAGAGGTTGTCAACAGGATGATCGTATCCATTCTGCGGATGTACAACTCAAAGCATCAATGCACATGGGATGAGATCCTCCCCTATGTTCATCATAGCTATAACCGGGCTCTCCAAATCTCGACTGGCCACAGCCCTTTTTAGGTGGGCTTGGGATTCTACCCACTATGTCCCATTGATGTGGCCATGCCAATTGCAGCTACTCAGGCAGATTTGGCTCATGTCCAGTCTGAAACAGATAAGGAAAACACCTTCATTGAGCACATCCAACATATTCGCCAATAGTTCCATGAAATTCTGGAGAAATCAAATGCAATGTACAAGCAGTGACATGATCAATATCAAGTGCCACACAAGTTTCAGGTGGGTAACAAAGTCTGGTTGCATTTGCGAAAGGAACGCCTTATAGGAGCCTATCAAAAACTTAGGCCACTCTGATATGGTCCTTACACCATTACCAAGGCTATGGGATATAATGCATTTGAGCTCAGCATTCCCCCATTCCTTGGCTGGCACCCAGTGTTCAATGTGGACCGCCTTCGGCCATACTTTCCACCATTACTAGACACATATGACATTGCAAAATAAATCACACCTAGAGAGTTAAATCCAGATTGCATGGAACAAGTTGCAACTGATCAAATCATGGAAACACGGATCAAGCAAACTTGCCAGCAGAAGATCCAACTGTATCGAGTTGTCAAAGCAGGCCAACCCCTTCACCAAGGCAAGTGGCTCATGGGACCAAGTTCAACAGAAGTTTCCTCATCTCATGGAGGAACTCAACATAATGGGGACCATTTCTTCCTAAGGGGAAAGGAATGATCCAAGTGGATATTGGTGGCCACCCACCAATTCCACTTGGACCCCACCATTGTTTCTTTCATTTTTTCAGTTTCATTAATTGTAGCACAGTTTACTATTTTTAGTAGTTTTTCGAGTCCTGAACTTCTGGAGCCATTTTGAGGCCCTAAATGATGCTTTTTGGGAAAAATAGGAGCAACAATGGTCCTTGGTTCATTATTTGTATTTCCAAATTTGTAGTTTTCGGATAGATCTTTCTAACGAGGTATTGTTCCCGTTAAACGGAGATCATATGCCAAAGTTACAACCCTGGGAAGTTGATGTACCAACTTACCCAAAACGGGGCCCATAGTTTGGCGCTTCATCTCCTAGGGTTAGGTTTTTGGATGTTTAGGGTTTTCCATTGTTTCTCAACAATAAATAGGCCTTCAAGCCTCATTGTAGCACAGTTCAAAGGCATGTAGCTGCCACATCTCTTCTCAAAAATAAGCTACCATCGCCCTAGGTAGTTTATTTCCATTTTTGGTTGTAAGCATATTTCAGTATTTTACAGTAATGAAATGAAGTATTATTTCTGTTGCATCTCTTTATGTATGGTTATATCTGTAATTTTTTGCATTCCTATTTAAATCTGGATTAGTGGTATCACAATGATCTCCTCTTTCTATGTCTTTTTTTGCATGTCCGCAACAAGGTCGGGGTATAAGGAATTAGGGCTTGAACTGGTACAAACTTTGCAAGACCAGCCTCACAAATCCCGATGGCCTCCCGTGGAGGATGAAAAGAAAGATGAGGGGGCAGGAGATCATATCAAAATCTTGCTCGAAGAGACCCTCGAGTGACAAAGGAATGCGATGATGGACAACTTTTCCCAAATCCTTCAGAGGCTACCCAAGGGCGACACATCTACTTCCAGCAGCTACTCTAGAAGCACCACACCCTTTAAGGTACAAGTTAACTTTTACATTCCCATATTTGAGGGTCAGATAGTTGCAGACACTGTAGATAAATAGTTAAATCTACTAGAAGGGTACTTTTTTGTTCATGATTTTTCTGGCTGGGAAAAGATTACTTTTGCTCTTCTCAAAGCCGCCCCCCACATCAAGGAGTGGTGGGAAAACTACTGCAATCAGAAGGATGAAAGTACGACCTCACTATTTACAACCACACCCACTTGGAATTCATTCTGAGCTGCCATCAAGGAGCAGCATTACCCTATCGGAAGCTATGAGGATCAATACATAAAGTGGACCACGCTGCAGCAGGGAAGGGACCAAGATGTGCCGAAGTTCACCAATATTTTCCATACCTTTAGCATAAAGTTGGGTATCAAGGATTCAAAGCAGCATTTGGTACTCAAATACCATGGCTTCCTACATAGGTACATCTAGGAATATATAGAATTCCTGAACACCTCCTCGCTCGACACGGCATACTAATATGCCGTCAAGATCGAGCAATTTTTTAAAGAGAGGAAGCGAGTCTTTGGATCTGCGAATCTGAAGCAAGGGAAAGGTGCCCCAAAATAGAAAAATAAGGACAAAGTTAAAGTGGGGTGGCCCAAGACAACCCACCAAAGTTGTAAGCAAAGAACAGTGTTGTGAAGCCAAAAAAGGACACAGGAAAGTGGTGTGAGTTCCATAAGAGCTTCACTCACAACACAAGTGAGTATCAGGCCAAGAAGTCACTAGTGGCCGAGCTAAAGGTTTCATAATCATATCCATCTTCTGACTTTAGGTCAGAACCCAACAAGGGGAACGACAAAGGGAAGCAGATTATCGATGCGGAGCCCAACGCCACCGTCGCCACCATGAAGATCTAGAAGAAGGAACTCGAAGATCTAAAGGAGAACGAGCGCCTCTGCCATTCCTAGATGTGGGTAAACGGCTCCCTGCTATAGTTCATTGTCAATAGAGGAGCCAAAAGAACCTCATTTTGGTAGAGGTCATGAAAGAGTTGGGCTTACCAACCACAACACATCCACAATCGTACACCATCGGGTGGCTTCACCAAGGACACGATCTTGGCGTGAGCCAGCAGTGTTGCCTCCCATACAACATCAAACCCTTCATAGATGAGGTATTGTGTGACGTTTTTCCCCTTGATTTTTGTAATGTATTATTAGGCCAATGATACTTTTGGAAGCGACATGTTTTCTATGAATCAAGGCCCCATGCTATTAATGTTACTTTGGGAAATAAGTTGTACAGGATACCAGAGGTAGCACCGCCTATCGCCATCTCTTTGGTTACTGCAAAACAATTCAGTAAGCTCCCTTCCAAAACCTGGAAATTTGTTTTCCTGATGATATGCCCTCAAGGAAAGAAGAAGACGGTGGCCACGACCTTGAGACAGGGCCCCTCCACACAACAACCACAGATGGACAAGGTCGTGGAGGAGTACAAGGACATCTTCACCTCTCCCGCAGGGGTTCCTCTACATTGTTGGGTCAAGCACATCATTTATCTGACCCTAGGTGCGTCGCTGCCCAATGGACCAATCTATCAACTCTCCGTTCTGGAGAATGAGGAAATCAAGAGGCAAATTCAAGAGCTGTTGCAAAAAGGTCACATCCATTCGAGTTCATCGCCATATGGGAGCCCAATCGTGTTGGTACAAAAGAAGGATGCGACTTGGAGACTCTATATTGACTATCGGGCACTAAACAAGATCCTTGTTTGTAAAAGGTACTTGATCCCATGGATTGATGACCTCCTGTACCAACTGAAGGGAGCAAGATATTTTAGCAAGATCGATTTGAAGATAGGATATCACCAGGTACCAATCTAACCCTTCGATGTGTGGAAGACTGCCTTCAAAGCCAAGGAGCACCTGAATGGTTGGTTATGCCTTTCAGGTTGAAGAATGCTCCTACAACCTTGATGAGGCTAATGGATGACATCTTACGGCCATTCACCAACTCATTTGTAGTGGTATACTTGGATGACATCCTAACCTTCAGCTAGAGCTGGGAAGAGCGCCTCCACCACATCTGATAGGTTCTCCAAACACTGCAGCAACAGAAGTTATGTGCCAATTTGGAGAAATTTACTTTTGGCATGACCCAGGTTTAGTATCTGGGATACATTATTGATGAACGAGGGGTGCATGTGGATCCAGCCAAGATCCAAGTCATTCGGGATTAGCAATCTCCAACCACTCTGACAGAGCTTCGCAGCTTTCTGGGTCTTGCCAACCTCTACCGCAGGTTCGTGCTAGGATTTTCCCATATCACTTGGCCCTTGAGCCAAGTCACCAAGGGAGGAGCGAAATAAAATTTCTTTTGGTCTGAATCTCAACAAAAGGAATTCACAGAGTTGAAACATCGCCTCTGCTCAACACCAGTGCTCGTATTACCAAAATTGCAACAACCATTTGAGGTCGATACAGATGCCTCTGACTATGCTATTGGGGCAGTCCTTACTCAACACGAGCATCAAGTGGCATATCACAGTGAGACACTTTCAGACACAGTCCAGAAGTATCCCACTTATGACAAAGAGATGTATTCCATTGTGCAGGACTGCTGACAATGGAAGCATTACATTTTAGGGAAGGAAAAGGTCATCCAAGTAGACCCCCGACCCCAGTAGTTCATAAAGACCCAAGGGAAATTGCAAAAATATCATCATCAGAAGTGGTCCACATACCTGCAACAGTTCCATTTGAATATCAAGTATAAGGAGGGCATCACCAATAATGTTGAATATTTCCTTATTTGACCACTGACCATGGCATTAACCACCATGCTCAACTCTTGTGGGCACAAGACTTCTGATTGGCCACTTCTCTACAAAAGTGACCCAGAATTTGGCCACACATACCAGACACACTTGGAGGGTCAGCATGTTCCATATTTTCACCTCCAGTATTCCTTGTTATGCCACCTGGGTCACCTTTGTGTTCCTTCAAGCGAGTGTACCAAGATAATTTTGGAAGCACACTATAGTTGGGCTATTGGGCATTTCAGCGTCAAGAAAAAGGTGGCAGCACTCTAGAAGTATTTCTATTGGTCGAATCTTCGACAGGATGTTGGGAAGTATATCAAATCATGCACTGCCTACGCCATTTTCAAATCGACGACCAAGAAGCAAAGCCTCTATACCCCATTGCCTACCCCTAGTCGACCTTGGGAATCCATCTCCATGGATTACATGTTGGGACTTCCTTCTACTAAGGGTGGAAATGACTGTGTTTTTGTGGTCATCGATAGGTTCTCAAAGATGACCATTATGGCAGCCTGCAAGAAGAATATCACAGCAGAAGCCACTGCTAAACTCTTCTTTGAACTAGTGTGGGTACACTTTGGAATCCCACAGTCTATCATCTCAAATCAGGATAGTAGGTTCCCTAGTACATTTTGGTCCAGTCTCTGGTGGATGTTGGACACGAAACTTGCTAAGTCCATAGCCTTCCATCCCCAAACTGATGGCCAGACAAAGGTTGTCAACAGGACAATCGTACACATTATACACATGTACAACTCAAAACATCCATGCATATGGGATGAGAGCCTCCCCTATGTTCATCACAGCTATAATTGGGCTCTCCACAGCTTGACTGGCCACCGCCCTCCTCAGGTGAGCTTGGGATTCCAGCTAGTATGTCCCATTGATGTGGCCATGCCAATTGCAGCTATGCAGGAAAATTCGGCTCATGTCCAGTCCGAAACAATTAAGGAAAATAGCTTCATTGAGCACATCCAACATATTCGCCAACAGGTCCATGACATTCTAGAGAAATCAAGTGAAAAGTACAAGCAGCGATATGATCAACATCGGGTGCCACATAAGTTTCAGGTGGGTGACAAGGTATACTTGCATATGCAAAAGGAACACCTTATCGGAGCCTATCGAAAACTCAGACCACTCCAATATGGTCCTTACACCATTACCGAGGCTATGGGAGACAATCCATTTGAGCTCAACATTCCTCCATTCCTTGGCCTGCACCCAGTGTTCAATGTGGACCGCCTTCGACCATACTTTCCACCATTACTAGACACATCCGACATTGCAGAACAGCTCACACCAACAGAGTTAAATCCAGATTGCATGGAACAAGCTGCAACTAATTGGATCATGGAAAAATAGATCAAGCACACTTGCCAGCAGAAGATCCAACGGTATCGAGTTGTGAAAGCATGCAACTCCTTCACGAGGGCAAGTGGCCTACCAGGGAACAAGTTCAGCAAAAGAGCCCTCATCTCATGGAGGAACTCAACGCAATGGGCACCATTGCTTCTTAAGGGGGGAGGAATGATCTAGGTGGATATTGGTGGCCACCCACCAATTCCACTTGGACCCCCACCATTGCTTCTTTCAGTTTTTCAATTTCCTTAATTGTAGCACAGTTTACTATTTTTAGCAGTTTTTCAGGTCCTAAACTTCTAGAGCCATTTTGAGGTCGTAAACGACATTTTTAGGGAAAACTGGAAGCAACATGGGTCTTGGATTGATGCTACTCTTCCCAAAGTTTTATTTCTCGGATAGATCCTTCTAACGACGTATTGTGTGCATCAAATGGAGATCATATGCCAAAGTTATGACCCTCGGAATTTGATGTACCAACTTAACCAAAACGGGGCCCATAGTTAGGCACATCATCTCCTAGGGTTAGGTTTTTGAATGTTTATGGTTTTCCATTGTTTCTCAAAAATAAATAGGCCTTTAAGCCTCATTGTAACATAGTTAAGAGGCATGTAGCTGCCACATCTCTTCTCAGAGATAAGCTACCATCACCCTAGCTAGTTTATTTCCATTTCTATTTGTAAGCATATTTCAGTATTTTATAGTAATGAAATGAAGTATTATTTCTACTGAATCTCTTTATGTATGGTTATATCTGTAATTTATTGTGTTCCTATTTAAATCTGGATCAATGGTATCAAAGTGGTTTGTTCTTTCGTTGTATTTCTTTGCATGTCCCCAACGAGGTCGAGGTATAAGGAGTTAGGGCTTGAACTGGTCGAACCTTTGCAGGACTAGCCTCGCAAATCTCGATGGCCTCACATGGAAAATTAAAAGAAAGGTAAGGGGGCAGGAGATCCTATCAAAATCTTGCTCGAAGAGGCCCTTGAGCGACAAAGGAACATGATGATGGACAACTTTGCCCAGATCCTTCAATGGCTACCCAGGGGCGACACATCTACTTCCAAAACTCTAGAAGCGCCACACCCTTTAAGGCACAAGTTAACTTTGACATTCCCATATTTGAGGGTCAGATAGATGCAGACGTCATAGATAAATGGTTAAATCTTCTAGAAGGGTATTTTTCTATTCATGATTTTTTCAGCCGGGAAAATATTAATTTTTTTCTTCTCAAAGCTACCCCCCACGTCAAGAACTGGTGGGAAACCTACTGCGATCAGAAGGATGAAAGTATACCCTCATTGTTTTAAGCCGCATCCACTTGGAATTCATTCCAAGCTACCATCAAGGAGTAGTACTACTCTGTCGGAAGCTATGAGGATCAAGACATAAAGTGGACCACGTTGCATCAAGGAAGGGACCAAGACGTGCCGGAGTTTAGCAATATTTTCCATACCATTTGCACAAAGTTGGGTATCAAGGATTCGGAGCAACATTTGGTACTCAAATATCGCAGTTGCCTACACAGGTACATCCTAGAAGAAATAGAATTCCTAAACATCTCCTCGCTCGGCACGGCATACCGATATGTCATCAAGAGCGAGCAAACGTTTAAATAGAAGAAGTGAGACTTTGGATTTGTGAATCCGAAGCAAGGGAAAAGTGCCCCCAAACCACAGAACAAAGGAAAAATCCAAGGCGAGGTAGCCCAAGACAACCCAACAAAGCTGCAAGCAAAGAACAGTGCCGCGAAGCTAAAAAAGGACACGGGAAAGTGGTGTGAGTTCCATAGGAGCTCCACTTACAACACAAGTGAGTGTCAGGCCAAGCAGTCACTGGTGGCTGAGCTAAAGGTTTCAGAATTAGATGCATGTTCTGACTTTGATTCAGAACCCTACAAGGGGAATGACAAAGGGAAGTAGATTATCGATGCGGAGCCCAACACCACCATTGCCACCACAAAGATCTAGAAGAAGGAACCCAAAGATCCACAAGAGGTGGAGAACCTCTTCCACTCCCACATGTGGGTAAAGGGCTCCCTACTATAATTCATTATCGACAAGGGGAGCCAAAATAACCTCATTTCGGTAGAGGTCGTGAAGCAGTTGGGCTTATTGACCACCAACACATCCACAACCGTACACCATCGGGTGGCTTCACCAAGGACGAGTTCTTCGCATGAGACAGCAATGTCACCTCCCATATAACATCAAGCCCTTCATGGATGAGGTATTATGTGACGTTTCTCCCCTTGATGTTTGTGATGTATTATTAGGCCAACCATACTTGTGGAAGTGACATGTTGTGTATGAATCAAGGCCTCGTGTTGTTATTGTTACTTTGGGAAATAAGTTGTACAGGATACCAGAGGTCGAACCGCCTACCACCATCACTTTGGTTACTGCAAAACAATGTAGTAAGCTCCTTTCCAAAATCGGGAAATTTGTTTTCCTGGTGATACACCCTCAAGGAAAGAAGAAGACGGTGGCCACGACCACCAAACAGGGCCCTTCCGCATGACAACTACATATGGACAAGCTCATGGAGGAGTACGAGGACATCTTCACTATTGAGAATGCAACAAGATGATGGAGCTTAGTGGAAAGGAGTCGCCTTCACTAAGTGGTCCCACAGGAAAATTATGGCGCAAAGTCTATTTTTAGACATATGGATCATGTCTATGAGTCGCAGGATGTTGTTTATGGATGATTGGTCAAGTTGGAAAAAATAGATGGACTTCTATTTTTAGACAACAGCAGTGACACTGTCAAGTCTAAATATAGAGCAGTCAAATATTATTAGCTCATAATAATATTTAGACTACAAACTTTATCTTATTCTCTTGGAGCACCTCAGTTGGAGCTACAGATGTGGCACATGCAGCTAACATAAGGAATCACGTGGTTACCTATGGGTTGACTGAGTTATTACATGCAGGACTTCAGTTAGAACTCAACTAGTTGAGTTTAGTGGAGCTGGAGGTGGAGTTGATGGAGTTGTGTTTAGTTTGACTTGGTTGAACTGGTTGTATTTAGTCTAACTGGAAAATAGACTAAGTGATGAGTTGTGTGAATTAGTTATTAATTAATTCACTAATTATTAACTCATAATGCAACTGAAGAATACATCAGATAACTCAGTGCATGTACATTTCAGTGGAGACAAGTGTTAGAGATTGAGATTGCTATCAGTTGTGACTATAGTTGTGCATGAGATCTTGCACAATCAGTGGGATTGAGTTATGCCAATGAGAATTGTGGCCAAGAACAAATGATTATAGCCTGTGCTCACGTGATTTCCAGTGTGAGTGATTTTCCAAGGTAAAAAGAACTTGGAACGAGTTTGGTTATCATTATTGTTCTTGCAGGAATGTGCAGTGGAGGCAGGCAAGCAGCGAAGGAGATTTGGAGATCAGATATGAGCTGTATTGTGTGTAACAGGTGGAGATAGTACTGAGTACTTGTGAGTAGTATTGTACTATGTTTGTTACATGTTCTCAATCATATAATATACAAATAGTTTGGGGTTTTTAGCGAGATGCTTTCCCCGGGATACATACTGCGTTGATATATGTGTTTGATGCTTCTATGTGCGCATGTGTATGTTTCTTAATACTGCTAAATTGATGATCAACGTAGATGAGATTATGTATTATGCGTGTATTCCACAATAGTGTATAATCAGGATAATCTCGGTTGAATAAGTGTCATATTATTCATAAAATTTCTACATGGTATCAAAGCGGTTGATCATCAGATCTACTATTCAGGAAGTGTTTACATCTTATTTCTTCAGGCAGAGTCTGTAATTGGGCCAGGTAGCCTCTGGATTCATCCTTCCTTTGGAAGGTGAGATATCTGGTGAATGCCCATACAGTCGATCTCTGTACGAGAAGTATTTTGTTCTCACGAATTTTAGATCGAAAGCAATTGAGTTTTGAGCTGGTGGAATTCGAATTTGCAGCAATGTTTTCTTGGTGTCAAAGTTGAAATGTCTTTCAACGAATTACGATTGGAGTATGCCCTTGAGGGAAGCTCGAACTATATTGCATGGAAGGACAGGATGGAGGCGGTGTTAGATGATAATGGGTTGAAGGAGTTCATAGATGCGGATGTCCCAAAACCTACTGATGCTGCTCAAGTCGGGGATTGGCAAAAGAAGACAGCAAAGTGTCGAAGGATTATGTTGGAGGGCATGATGGATCACATTGTGTCCAGCCTCCATGGAAAGGCTTCTCCATTCTTGATGTGGAAAGCGTTGACAGATCTATACCAAAGCAAGAGCGACCAGAGGAAGTTTGCGCTCAAGGATAAACTCAGAAACATCAAATGCGAGAAGGGCGACAGTATGCCCAAGTATCTCACGAAGTTCACCCAATGTAGGGATGAGCTGGGAAGTGTGGGGGTGACTGTCGATGATGAGGACTTGGTGAGCTTGGCTCTACTTGGTCTTCCGAAGAGTTGGCATTACTATCAGGACTCTTTTAATGGTCGGGAGAAATTACCAGGATGGGAGCGACTTTGGTCGGATCTTGTGCAAGAGGAGATCAGGCGGAATACCAGGGACGGATCTTCATCAAAGGCAACTGATGAAGAAAATTGCGCTTTGGTTGCCAAAGCAAAGAAGGGGAAGAACAAGAAAGCTTCTCATTCCAGTGCAAAAGGCAAGAAGCAGGACATGTCCAAGGTGAAGTGTTTTCACTGTCACCAACACGGACACTATGCCACAAACTGTCCGCAGAAGAAGAAGAACAAGCAAGTTGTTGGATCTGCAGTAGGAGAGGCTCTAGCCTCACAGTTTGAGCTTGATTTTTCATTGATCGCATGCTTGGTTTCAAGTGTGATGGGATCAATATTGTTCTTGGACAGTGGTGCGTCTTTTCACATGACAGGAGATCGAGATTTGTTTTCAGATCTAGATGAGAAAGATATTGGAGTGCACATCGAGATGGGTGATGATGGTAGATACAGTGCGACTGGTATAGGTACCATTTCCTTTGAGAGGGAGTCTGGTAAACCCTTTTTATTGAAGGAAGTCATGCATGTTCCAGGATTGAAGAATAATATTATCTCTGTGGCGATGTTAGAAGACAAGGGATATGATGTTGTTTTCAGTGAGGGAAAGGCTTTCCTGCGCAGCAAGACAACTGGAGAAATCTGGAAGATAGGGGTTCAAGTGAGGAACCTTTATCAGTTGCATGTAAATGGATGCGCAGCAATGGCATGCAAGGCAGAAGGATTGGTGAGCTGGGATGATGGCGAGTTGTGGCACAGTAGATTGGGTCACCTTCACCATGGAGCCTTGAAGATACTGCAGCAGATCACTACTGGGCCTATGTTACACAAAAATATCATCACCATGATTATTTGAAGTCAGTATGGGTCTATCATCACTTATACTAGCCTCCTAAGCAAGTCTCAGACCTTAACTCTTCATGTCAAGCTTTGCAAATGAGAGAAAGACATTGAAAATCAATATTACTCTGGTTCTGCACTTTCTCCTACTTTTGCTTGCGGGCCCGCACCCTTTGTTCATATTACCTGCATATCTGCACACTCTGTCTGTAAAGGGGAGGGTGCGTACCCCTGTAAAAGTCAAAAAGGCGCAAGTTTATCCTAAAAAACTCACTTTTGGGTTAATTCTAGATGTTTCTAGAAGGATTTTG
>APFE030831753.1:0-45091 GCA_000404065.3 Pinus taeda
ACAATCACCATGGCCAAACAAGTAAGTTCCTCATCAGTTATCCATACCCCATTAATGGATGTCGAACGAGATATTTCTGATACCCTCTACACAATTAAACATCTTTCACTGTATCAAGAGGTCATCCTGAACCATAAAAAGTCTCCTATATTCATGGCAATGGTTAGGTCAGGTGTTTTAGCTGCTTTTGTCCCCAAAAATCAGTTATTTCCTGAATTTATTCAATGGCTAGCCTCAGCAATGTACCCAAAGAAATGTTTTGTAATGAATCAGTCAGGGGAGAGCGTTTTTCAAGTAACCTCACAATTAATAAACCAAGCTTTGAATTACCCCGTGTCTGGAACATAGACCACCTTTACTGAAGAATATCTGATTTAATATTATGATAACATGTCTCCTCAAGGACTTTCTCATGTCACCTCTTTCCTGGCCCCTAAATCTAGTCAATTCTCCCTTGATGGGAATCTCTTCTCTTTAGAAATATTTGCAGCTGACATAAGACTTGTTTTGCAAGTAATTTCCAAGATTCTAGGAAAAGAAGACTCCAGGCAGGTGGATAAAGTTGTGCTGGGATTTTTCTCCTTAATGATGAAGCCAGAGATAGTACTAGACATTCCAGCATTCTGGGTAGATACTATCAATACCCAATTTATGACTCTGCCTCTCACTCAGTCCTTCAAATTTCCTTCAGTGATTACTTATTTATTTCTATACCAGAATGATGAACATTTTTCTGATTTGAGTCTAAATGTTGTTGATATGAATAAAAAGAAGCAGTCAGTGGTATTCTGGATAGATCTGATAAGGGGTGATCCAAGAGATAGTGGTTTATTTGAGTTTACTTCTTTATTCCTTCCAGTGGCTTATAAAATCTTGAGTGGATCCCTACCCCCAACATTTCTTCCTAAAGCTCAAGAATTTCTTCAATTGAGTAAGGATGTGAGATGTGGGATTGGTTCATCTCTGAAGAACATGCAAATATTAGGCTTTATGGAGCCTGTTTCAAGCCTTACAGGTTACCTAAATTTGTGCCAATGAGGCTTTTTGCCCTTGAATTTATTAGGCAAAACTTGAATGTAGATCAAGTTCATTTTTTTCCTATGAAGAAAGGATTTTTCTTCAAGTTGCCTAAAGAAGTGGGACCCTTCATTGTAAACACCAGACAGGCTACCTAGGAGGTTGAAAATTTGTTGAGTGACATGTGTCTTTTACAGGTGGTTGAGTGGGCTTATGACCCTCATCAAATCATTTCAAAGAGAAGACTAGAGAATTGATATTCAACCTTTGTGCATGAAAGTAGACTTGAAACAAAGAAATTGGAAAATGGAGGTTTGTAAAACACCCAGGGGACAGATATTGAAACCCCTAGCATTATAGAAAAAGGTGTCAAGAGGGTTAGAGAGGAAGTTATTGATTTGGATGAGGAAGAATCTGAAGAAACAAAAAGGACCAAGCTTCAAGATGCAATGTCTTCAGCACAACCTGGCTTGGTGATTCAACTAGGAGAAACAGAAGGTGCCCCCAGCTTCCCCATCTTCTAGAGAACCTGTCCAGGATCAGGTTCCTTTAATTCAAAGTATGTTTGCTCAGATAGCTAAGAGAAATCAGAAGGTCAAGTTAAATATGGAGGCTCAAGTTGAGTCTTAGGTAACTTCTGAAAAAACTAGATTTCTATCTGCCATGGATTTGGAGAGGAGTCAACTTAAAATTGCCTTTTCTCATCCTACTAGAATATCAGTGGGGTCTACTAGCAATTTCAAGACTGTGAATTTAACAGTTGACACTCACAAGCTTCCAATGCTTGACAAGATCAATTTGCACATGCAAACTGGGCAATTGATTGTAAATTATTTACATAAGACAAATGCAGCAACTGTCAAGGCAGAAAAAATGCTAAATAAGGTAATTCAGTAGTTAAAGTTGGAGAAAGCCAACTCCAGGGCTTTGAATGCTCAAGTGGATGAGCTAAAGAAAATTATCATTAAAATAGGTGTCAATCTTGATGACCAACCCGTTGTTCAGAAATTATTGCAATCTGCCAAGTCAGAGATTGGGGTTTTGAAAAAGAAGTTAAATCTACCTGCATGTGAGCATCCCATAGCTGCAGGGATAGCAAAAGTAGAAAATGAAAAGGATAAGCTCCTACAGGATGCGTTGCAGAAGACTAAAGAATTTTCTTTACTTAAAGAATCTTTTGACAAGCTGCAATGACAAATGGACACTCATATTTGTACATTAGTAATGCTAGCCAACATAGATCATCCAGCAGTACAGGTTTTACATTTGGGAACAGAGCTTAAAATGGCTAAGAATGATGTAAAGAAATCCTAAAGAGAATTGGAAACAACTTGAAAGCTATTGAATTTCAGTGAAAAAGAAGCAAGAAGGGAGAAAGACAATGTAAAGAAGTACAAAAAAGACCTCTTAAGGGCTGAAGATGAAATCAAAAGGCTAAAGGAGAAAATGAAGGGAAATATGTCCTTAATTCAAGCCAGAGAAATCATATGGGATGAAGTCATTGAGGTTATCAAGGGAATTTGGGAATTTCCTGTGATTATATTTGAAGAGAAAAAAATAGTTCGAGATATGGAAGAGGTGGTCATAAAAAATAAGTAAAAAGATTTAGATAGATCAAAGTTTGCAAAGAGGATGATAGATTTCATTAACTCTAAATCTACTGCAAAATTGAAGGAACATGACATGCCAGACAGAACATCATGTGGAATATATTTTAGCAAAATTATTATCAGAAATATCTACAGGAATACTACTGAGAAGAAGATAAATTAGATGAAGGAAGTAGTTTCAAAGTTTAACATCCTGTTTGACAAAAGAGTTAGGGCTAGACTTCCTTCTTGCTAGGATCTACAAGGAAACTTGTTGCCACATAAAACATATGAGACTTTGTTGATTGAGGCAAAAATAAAAGTTAATAACACTCATGAAAAGACAACAGTATTGAAAGGAGCCACCATTGTGAACTACCTGAACAAAGATTTTAAGCTTCTCTGGATGGTGAAGACTCTGTTTACATACAAGCCTAATTATGGTGAGATTACAGCTTGCATAATAGCACTTGACAAGTTAGAGGAAGCACCAAAGTCAAATGCGCCATTATGGAGAAAGTGCAAGGAATGGATGATAGAGCAGACCAAAGATCAGACCAAAGATGCATTAGCAGGACCTCTTACTCAAGCCACAGATTCAAACAGTGAGCAGCAATCCCCAATCATACTCTAATTTCGGTTACTTCTTGTTACCTTATTTTCCTCAGAAGAATGAGGTGTCTTTTACCCTCTAATGTAATATTTTGTAATGAATTTTACTTTAGACAGTTAGAAGGTAGTTAAGCAGTTTGATAGTTTTGGTAGTTACCAACTGTTTCGAAGAACCTGGAGACTATGCTATTGTATTCTTGATAAATTGGTGATTAATGAAAGTTTTCCACATGTTGTTGGGTATGATTTTGTAATTTCTTTGTTATGTGTCATCATGTTTCTTCCTTTCTTTAAATATGGTAATGAAGTTGTAGGTCTTTCTTTACTTATGTAAATGAAGTTAAAATTCCTTAAAAGAGCGCTCCTATATTGAAAGTTCCTACCTCTATATTTCTTCTAAGTTACAGATAATAGTTCTTGTCAAACACAACATATTATCTTTAACTTCTCAAGGCATTCTTCACACAACATTTATATTCAACATCACATGGCATTCTAAGATTTTCATATCAACTAAATATTAAGGGTTACAATTCAGGACCTTCAGGCCCTTCACATGAGGATATATTACACAAATAAGTGACATGCATAATAAAAATTAATGTCTTAAGCACAATTTCTACACATCCATGAGATTGGTTTCTAAGGGACAACATTAATTGGCGTCGTTGCCGAGGAACGAAATCAATAACATTTTTCCCTGGGTTTTTAATATTTTGCTCTGGTTGTTTAGTGAGGAGGAAATATTTGGATGTATTAAGCAGAAAACAATAACTATGGCTTCAAAAAGGCCTCATACGAGGTCAGATACCTCACAACAGAAAGCTCAAGCCCTTTCAGACCCCAAGAGACTAGTTTCCAAAAGGGTTGGAAAGCCAAAAACTCCATTTACACCAATTCCTACACTATCTACACTTGACAACAATTCAACACATATTTCATCCAAACATTTACCTTTTATCGACCAAGAGCTACCTTTTACATCCACTTCATTTCAAGAACCCAACTGTCAAGAATAGTCTTTAGAGTCTATTTCTTTCTCAGTATTCAAAAATATATATGCTATAGTTGTTCAACCTAAGCCCATAACTACATTGTCACCTTTTCATACTCCATTTACTCCTCAAACAAGTTCTTCATCTGCTGGTACTCAAGGTTCAGTAAGTTCAAGTGTAAACATGGTAGCACCTGCATTCTTGTTGAATAGGTATGCACCTATTCAATTTCCACAATAGTTGAATCCAATTCCTCAAGAATACTTAAAAATTCTTCCTCATTTTTCAGGTTAGGATGAACAAACAACAGAGAAACATACAACAATGTTTTGTAATTTTGCAGAAAATATCAATGTTGAACACCTGGATGTTGTTTTAAGACTTTTTGTGCAATCCTTGGATGGTGAAGCAAGAAAGTGGTTTAAAGGGCTTCCTAATAACTCTATTCCTACATGGGAACAGATGGAATGCCAGTTCACCCAGAGATGGGTAGAGAAACGAGATCATGGGTATTCACTTATAGAGTTCAATGCTATTAAAAAGAAATCTGATGAAAGTGTTATTGAGTTCATCAGAAGGTTCATTAAACTTTACAACAGTCTTCCAATGGAGATCAAGCCCCCTCCTACTAGTGCAAAAATAACTTTTGCTAAGGCATTTGAATCAGATTTTGGGTTCACATTAAGGGAGAGGAGATCCACAACCCTTGATCAGATCCAAACTGATGCTTTAGAAATAGAAGCAAATATAGTGGCTGCAGGTAAAGCAGCAGCGGCACAAAGTACCCAAGATAAGGGAAAGGCTAAATTGGAATCCTCTCAAAGTCAAACATTAGAAGATATGAATAATGTGATTAAAAATTTGTCCAGTAAATTGATTAAATTGGAATTGGAAAGTAAGAACTCTCAAAGGCAAGTACAACAAAATAGAAACTTTAATCCCCAATATAGAAGACAACCTCTGCAAATTTTGCAGAAGGAGAGAAAAGACCAAGATCAGGTTCAAGCACCACTTTACTTAGAGGCAAATCCTGATGAAGTACCAGAGAATTCCTAGGATCATGATGATCATATTTCCACATTGTATGCAGGAGATGAAGATTAACTAGGTGTTGAGGGAGAAGAATATACTGAAACAGATTCCATTTATGATGAGAATGAAATTGATAAATATCGAAAGAAATTTACTAATTTTATGCAAGCATAATTACATAAGAAATATGACTTGAGATTAAGGAAAAGATCTATAATTCAAGAAAATGAAGGTGAGCATCAAGTTCCTGCTCCCCTACAAAAGGCGACTCCACAAGAACCACAACCTACAAAACAATTAAATAAAGTAAAGCAACAACAGAATACAAATAGAAAAACTTAGATACTTCAAGGTGAGTCTTCTCGAGATAAAATTGATAAAATTCCTTTAGAAAAAATTGTTTCCATTCCACAAGAGATTTCAGTGATGAAGAAAAGTGAAGATGAAACTAAAAAGAATACCAAACATGTCCATGTATTTAGTCTCACTAAAGAGCTAGAAAAAATCTGAATTCAGGTGCCCCTCACAGAGTTGGTCAAAGCACTAGTTTATCAAAGACAGATTGTTGAGTTTATCAACCTATCTCAGAATGTGAATATAAATGACACTATGAATCTACAAGAAGATAAACTAGTAGCGGTTTTTGGTCCACATGTGGAGGAGGTAGATTCTTCAACACCTCCTTTCTACATATCTTTATTGATTCATGATTTCCTCTTGCATAATTGTATGTTTGATTCAAGAGCTTCACACAACCTTATGCCACTATCAGTAATGAAACTATTAAAACTACAAGTTACTAAACCTTACAGAGACCTGTATTCTTTTGATTCAAATAAAGTCAAGTGCCTCGGGGTCATTAAAGATATGGTGGTGTCATTATCCCAGATCCCAGCTAGAAGTTTGGTAATGGATGTAGTGGTAGCAGACATCCCTGCTAGGTTTGGAATGTTGCTATCTAGGTCATGGGGGGCTAAATTGGGGGGAGTTCTGAAATTGGATTTTACTTATGCTATCATACCAATCTTTGGTGGAGAAGAGAGAAGGTTGTATAGAGAAACAATATTTGTTAAAATAATCACAAAGAACGGAGCAAGTAATTCACATGTGTACAGCCAAGAAAAATATGATTTTTCTTGTTTCATGCTGCATGACAATGCAGAGTTGGTTGAAGATATTTAGAGGCAACTTACTTCAGCCTGTGTAAATACAAAGCTGCAAACAGAAAGGGTGTGGAAGTGCTTCTTTGATGGAGCCTATTCGAAAGAAGGAACAGGTGTTAGTTTCCTTTTAATTACACCTAGAGGTAATATGTTCCCATTTTCTTTTAAATTGGAGTTTGAAGCAACTAATAATCTGACAGAGTATGAATCCTTGATCATTGCTTTTCAAACAAAAAAACAAATGGGAGTCCAGTCAATTTCCGTTTTTGGATATTCAGAGCTAATTATAAAGCAAATTAAGAACCATTTTCAAACAAAACACCCTAGGCTCACGACATATAGAAAGGAAGTGTAGGATTTAGTTGAGAATTTATTTGAGGCTTTCAACATATAGTTCATTCCAAGAGATGGGAACAGATTAGCAGACTCCTTGGTTGTGGCTACCAATACCTTTAGGCCTCCTATAAATCCAAAAATGAGATATGAGGTTGAAACGAGGCATAGGTCTTCTGTTCCAGATAACATAAAACACTGGGAGGTTTTTGAGGATGATCAGCAGATTAAGGAATTCTTGGCTATGATTGAAGATTTTCAGGGCACCGAAATTGATCAAGATGGAGATGAAACAATAGAAGGTACAAAAGTAAGTGGTTTTAAAAATTCCATAGTTAATCAAAAATCATTCAATTGAAAGATAATATTATGCCAAGAGGACTTGTCCCTCTTGAAATACTTTTTAACTCCAATGATGTAGTTGTTAGTTCAGAGAAAGTTTCACAGGATGAGCATATTCAAGATCACAATATTGGAACCCAGAAGGAGACCAAGTTAGTCAAATTATTTAAAGGAGTTCCACTTAATTATAAGGAGAGATATATTGAGCTTTTCAGGAAGTACACTGATGTTTTTTCTTGGTCCTACGAGGATCTCAAGACATATGATGTGAGAATTATTCAGCACAAGATTCCCTTGAAAGAAGGGATTAAACCATTTAAGCAAAAACTCGGGCAGATCAATCCTTTGCTTTTACCATTGATTGAGAAAGAAGTCAAAAAGCTTCTTGATACCAAGATAGTTGTTCCACTCGGATACTTTGACTGGGTGGTCAATTTAGTACCTGTAAGGAAGAAAAATGGAGAAATAAGGCTATGCGTGGATTTTAGAAATCTGAATAGGACTTCCTTAAAAGATAACTATCGATTACCTAAAATGAATCGTGTGTTGCAGAAGGTAACTAGATCATTCAGAATGTTAATGCTAGATGGGTTCTCTGGGTATAACCAAGTGGCTGTTGATAAAGAGGATCAGAAAAAGATTGCCTTCACAACTCCGTGGGGAACCTTTATGTATGCTTGAATGCCTTTTGGGTTGATGAATGCAGGTGCAACATTTCAGAGAGCTATGGACATTGCATTTGTGGGTGATAAGTTTGTAGTGATATACTTGGATGATATCATTGTTTTTTCTAAATCAGATAAGGAGCATCTCGACCATCTTAGAAAGACTTTTGAGAAATGTAGAAAATTTGGGCTTTCTTTGAATCCTAAGAAATCTATTTTTTCTCTAGAAGAAGGAAAATTGCTGGGGCATATTGTTTCTAGAGATGGAGTCAAGATAGATTCAACAAGGGTGCAAGTTGTGCAAAAAATACCCCTGCCCAAGAGTAAGAAAGACATTCAAAAATTTCTGGGAAAAATAAATATTTTAAGGAGGTTATGCTGAAATTGTAAAAGAGATTACCAATATGTTGAAGAAGGAATGAAGTACATTGGACCAAGGAAGCCAGAGAGTCATTCTCCAGGATCAAAGAAGCATTACAAGCAACTCATGTTTTAATTAGCCTTGATTATTAAAAGCCCTTTCAAATTTTTTCATTTGCATCACTTAATTCAATAGCTGTTGTTTTGTTACAGAACAATGATGAAGGAAAAGAGTAGCCAATTGCTTTCTTTAGCAAGATCCTCGGAGATGTTTAACTCAAGTACAATATTCTTGAAAAACAGGTATTTGCCTTGGCAAAATCTCTAAAAGCCTTAGAACTTATGTGCTGTAGTCACAGATCATTGCTTATGTGCCAAATGTTGCAGTAAAGGATGTCTTTGTCCATAGTGACATGGAAGGTAAAAGAGGGAAATGGATATCTAAGATACAGGAGTATGACATGGACATAAAGCCCACAAAGCTCGTGAAAGGGCAGGGATTGGCAAAGATGTTGACAGAGTCAAATTTTTAGGCATTGGGAATCAACTTGCCAACACTTATAAATGAGGAAATATTTGAAGAGGGTGAAGAAAAATCAAATTCAAGCATGAAGATCCGATATAAATTTTTATGTTCAAAATGGTACAAGCACATAGTTCATTATTCATGTTTTCTCTCTTGTCCTCAGTCAATGGATAGAACAAGATATAGAGCATTAAAAATCACGGCACAACCATATGTGATTGTGGAGGGAAGATTGTATTAGAAAGATCATGTTGGAATTTTATTATTATGTCTGAAAAAAGATGAATCTACAGAGACAATTAAAGATTATGTTGAGAAGTTATGTGGTGGACATTACAGTTGGAAAGCTACTGCACACAAAATCCTTCAAGCAGGATTTTATTGGCCCACCTTGTTTGGTGATATATATATGTTTGTTAGAAGCTGTCAGAAGTGTCAGCTTTTTGCTGAGGAAAAGAGGTTAGCTCCCTTGCCATTAATCCCAGTCTTCATAGAGGAACCATTTAGACAATGGGGGATAGACTTTGTTGGATAGATTAACCCACCTTCAACTGGACAACACAAGTGGGTTCTTACAACTATTGACTATTTCACCAAGTGGATAGAAGATATACCTACTAAAAAGGAAATTGACCAGGTGGTGATGAAGTTTTTAGAGGAAAACATTTTCAGCAGATTTGGATGCCCTATCAAAATCATAACTGACAATGCTCAAATGTTCAATTCAATTAAGTTGGTTGTGTTTTTTCAGAAGTATAATGTCATCTTATCTCATTCAACAACTTATCATCCTCAGGGAAATGGATTGGCTAAATCCACTAATGAAACATTGGTGAAAATTCCTAAGAAAACTATTGCCGAGAATCAGAAAGACTTGGATTCAAAATTAAAGTTTTCTCTTTGGGCTGTCCGAGTGACTACAAAAAAGTCTACAGGTAAATCACCTTTTGTGTTAGTATAATAATCTTTCATTCATTTTCTATCTATCTGATTTGTCCTGATGATGGACCCCCTTTTGGGTTTGAAACGTCGGCATAATGAACTAGAAACTGTAGATAATTTGGATCATGAAGCTACAAACTCAAGCTCTGTTCCCTAGTTAGCCTATGAAGCCTGTGATTGCAATGATCTAGGAGGCAAAATAAGAGCCCAATGCTGTAATAAGAAGGATGCATAAGGTAGTTGAATTGAGTGAAAGAATATATATGGTAAGAGATAATTTGATTATGTATCAATAAAAAATGAAGGGAATTTTTGACAGAAAAGCCAAAGAAATTGATTTTAAAGCTGGAGACCTGGTATTAAGGTGGGATACTAGAAGAGAAGATAAGGGAAAACATGGGAAGTTTGATCCTCTCTGGTATGGCCCATTTAGGATTATAGAAGCAAGGGAAAATAATACATTCTTCCTGCAGAATCTTGATGGTGAAACTTTACAGCTGCCTGTCAATGGGCAGTACCTCAAATCTTATTTCCAATTCTGAAGCACAAGCATCCTGTCATTGTAGATACTCGAGTGAATTCATTGTAAAATTTCCATAGAATTAAAATTGGAAAAGCAATATATGACTCCATGCCCGAGGTGAAGGCACTGATATGTGGTTCTTAGTGCTTATATGGCAAAAGCATTATCCCCAGGTGGAGCCAGACGTTGTAGCATCTATCATCGTTTAAATTTCATTTTTAATATCATCACAAAAAAAAAAAAATCAAATATTTTGTTTTAAAAAATCAAAAGAGAATGTGAAAGTCCGAAAGCAGTGATTTATTTTATATTATTGATGGCATTCAAATCCTATGTAAGGTGGGGCCTCGACCCATATATTAAAGTTGGAGCGGTATTACAAGATGTAAGCAAGCATGGGCTCGATAAGAGGATAAAGTTCTCTTTGGGGGAACAACGAGCACGAGTTATAACTCGAGCTCAACCCCCGCAGTTGACCATGACATCAAGGTGTTTGAATGAGATCTACGGCCTGAGATTGTTGCGGGGGTTCAAGCCCAATGAACCTCCCGTACACTCCCTACCCCCGTAGCAGGCCACCCCCATCGCTTCACTCTATCTCATATCCTCCACGTCATCTACCACCCTCATTCATTACCATCCACCTCATCCACCGTACCTCGTCACTTCATCTACCATTCCATTAATTAGTTACATTAATTACAGGTTTTTCCCTATGTTTGATTATCATATGTATAAAAGACAAGCAAAGCCTTGTTGCATTATTTTTTGTTTTAGTACTAAGCAACCTTGCATCTAGTTCAACACTCTGAGTCAGAAACCGTCCTGGCAACTGTCACCTACACTCACCATGGCCAGATAAGTAAGTTCCTCATCAGTTATCCATACCCCATTAATTGATGTCAAACAAGATATTTCTGATACCCTTTGCATAATTAAACATCTTTCACTATATCAAGAGGTCATCCTGAACCATAAAAAGTCTCCTATATTCATGGAAATGATTAGGTCAGGTGTTTTAGTTGCTTTTGTCCCTAGAACTCATTTATTCCTTGAATTTATTCAATGGATAGCCTCAGCGATGTACCCAAAGAAATGTTTTGTAATGAATCACTCATGGGAGAGCCTTTTTCAAGTAACCTCACAATTAATACACCAAGCTTTAAATTACCCCGTGTCTAGAACTTACACCAGATTTACTAAAGAATCTCTTATTTCATATTATGATAACATGTCTCCTCAGGAACTTTCTCATGTCAGCTCTTTCCTGGCCCCTAGATTTGGTCAATTCTCCTTAGATGGGAATCTCTTCTCTTTAGAAATATTTGCAATTGACATGAGACCTATTTTGCAAGTAATTGTCAAGATTCTAGGAAAAGAAGACTCCAAGTAGGTGGATAAAGTTGTGCTAGGATTTTTCAACATAATGATGAAGCCAGAGATAGTACTAGACATTCCAACATTCTGGGTATATATTATCAATACCCAATTTATGACTTTGCCTCTCACTAGGTCCTTCAAATTTCCTTTAGTCATTACTTATTTATTTCTATACCAGAATGCTGAACATTTTTTTGATTTGAGTCTAAATGTTGTTGATGTCAATAAAAAGAAGCAGTCAGTGGTATTCAGGACAAAACTAATAACGGGTGATCCAAGAGATAGTGGTTTATTTGAGTTTACTTGTTTATTCCTTCTAGTGGCTTATAAAATCTTGAATGGAACCATACCCCCAACTTTTCTTCCTAAAGCTCAAGAATTTCTTCAATTGAGTAAGGATGTGAGATGTGGAAATTGGTTCATCTTTGAAGAGCATGCAGAGATTAGGCTTTATGGAGCCTCTGTCAAGCCTTACAGGCTACCTAAATTTGTGCCAGTGAGGCTTTTTTCCCTTGAATTTATCAGGCAAAGCTTGAATGTAGATCAAGTTCATTTTTTTCCTATGTGGAAAGGCTTTTTCTTCAAGTTTCCTAAAGTAGTGGGACCCTTCATTGTAAACACCAGACAGGCTGCCCAGGAGGTTGAAAAATTATTGAGTGACATCTGTCTTTTACAAGTGGTTGAATGGGCTTATGACCCTCATCAAATCATTTCAAAGAGAAGAATGGAGAATGGATATTTAGCATTTGTACATGAAAGTAGACCTAAAATAGATAAATTGGCAAATGGAGGTTTGCAAAACACCAAGGGGACAAAGATTGAAACCCCTAGCATTACAGAAAAAGGTGTCAAGAGAGTTAGAGACGAAGTTATTGATCTGGATGAGGAAGAATTTGAAGCAAAAAAAGGACCAAGCTTCAAAATGCAATGTCTTCAGCACAACCTGGTTTGGTGATTAATCTAGGAGAAATAGAAGGTGCCCCAACTTCCCCATCTTCCACAGAACTTGTCCGTGATCATGTTCCTTTAATTCAAAGTATGTTTTCTCAGATAGCTAAGAGAAATCAAAAGGTGAAGTTAAATATGGAGGCTCAAGCTGAGTCTTAGGTAACTCCTGAACAAACTAGATTGCTATCTGCCATGGATTTGGAGAGGAGCCAACTTAAAATTGCTTTTTTTCATCCTACTGAAATATCAGTGGGGTCTACTAGCAATTTCAAGACTTTGAATTTAATTGTTGAAACTCACAAGTTTCCAATGCTTCACAAGATCGATTTTCACATGCAAACTGGGCAATTGATCGTAAATGATTTACATAAGACAAATGCAGTAGCTGTCAAGGCAGAAAAATGCTAAATTTGGTAATTAAATAGTTAAAGCTGGAGAAAGCCAATTCCAGGGCTTTGAATGCTCAGGTGGATGAGCTAAAGAAAATTATCATTAAAATAGGTGTCAATCCTGATGACCAACCTGTTGTTCATAAATTATTGCAATCTACCAAGTCAGAGATTGGGGTTTTGAAAAAGAAGTTAAATCTACCTGTAGGTGAGCATCCCATAGCTGCAGGGATAGCTGAAGTAGAAAATGAAAAGGAGAAGCTCCTATAGGATGTGTTGCAGAAGACTGAAGAAGTTTCTCTACTTAAAGAATATTTGGACAAGCTGCAATGACAAGTGGAAACTCATGTTTGTACAATAGTAATGCCAGCCAACACAAATGATCCAGCAGCACATGTTTTACAATTGGGAATAGAGCTTAAAATGGTTGAGCATGATGTAAACAAATCCCAAAGAGAATTGGAAATAGCTTGCAAGCTATTGAATTTGAGTGAAGAAGAAGCAAGAAGGGAGAAAGATAATGCAAAGAAGTACAGGGAAGACCACCCGAGGGCTGAAGATGAAATCAAAAGGCTAAAGGAGAAAATGAAGGGCAATATGTCCTTAATTTGAGCCAGAGAAATCCTATGGGATGAAGTCATTGAGGTTATCAAGGGCATTTGGGAATTTCTTATGATTATATCTGAAGAGAAAACACTAGTTGAAGATATGGAAGAGGTGGTCATAAAAAATAAGCAAAAAGATCTATATATATCAAAGTTTTCAAAAAGGATGATAGATTTCATTAAGACTAAATCTACTACAGAATTGAAGGAACATGACATGCCAGACAGAACATCATGTGCAATAGATTTTAACAAAATTATTGTAAAAAATATCTACAGGAATACTACTGAGAAGAAGATAAATGAGATGAAGGAAGTAGTTTCAAAGTTTAACATCCTGTTTGACAATAGAGTTAGTGCTGGACTTCCTTCTTGTTGGGATCTACAAAGAAACCTGCTGCCATGGAAAACATATGAGACTTTGTTGGTTGAGGCAAAAAGCAAAGTTGATAACACTCATGAAAAGATAGCAGTATTGAAAGGAGCCACCATTGTGAACTACCTAAACAAATATTTTAAGCTTCTCTCGATGGTGAAGACTCTGTTTACAGACAAGACTACTCATGGTAGGATTACAGCTTGCAGAATAGCACTTGACAAGTTAGAGGAAGCACCAAAGTCAAATGTGCCATTATGGAGAAAGTGCAAGGAATGGATGATAGAGCAGACCAAAGATGCATCAGCAGGACCACTTACTCAAGCCACAGATTTAAACAGCGAGCAGCAATCCCCAATCATACTCTAATTTCTGTTACTTCTTGTTATCTTGTTTTCTTGAGAAGAATAGTTGTCTTTTACCCTCTAATGTAATATTATGTAATGACTTTTACTTTAGACAGTTAGAAGATAGTTAAGCAGTTTGACAGTTTTGGTAGTTACCAACTGTCCCATGACGTATAAAAAGAGGCAAAATTATTAAAAAAAGTCCGAATTTTGAAGAACCTAGAGACTATGTTGTTGTATTCTTGATAAATTGATGATAAATGAAAGAATGAGAAGTTTTCCACACATTGTTGGGTATGATTTTGTAATTTATCTATTATGTGTCATCATGTTTCTTCCTTTCTTTAAATATTGTAATGAAGTTGTATGTCTTTTTTTACTTATGTGAATGAAGTTAAAATTCCTTAAAAGAGTGCTCCTATATTTAAAGTTCCTACCTCTATATTTTCTTCTAAGTTACAGATAATAGTTCTTGTCAAACACAATATATTATCTTTAACTTCTCAATGCATTCTTCACACAACATTTATATTCAGCATCACATGGCATTCTGATATTTTCATATTAGCTAAATATTAAGAATTAAAAGTCAGGTCCTTCAAGCCCTTCACATGAGGATACATTATACAAATAAGTGATATGCATAATAAAAGTTAATGTCTTAAGCACAATTTCTACACAGCCAGGATATTGGTTTCTTAAGGGAGAATAAGAAGGATGATCTTGGACTACTATGAATATGATTGGATACACTTCAATCATTGAAGCACATGCATAAATTGGACTAGAGGATGGAGCAGATCTAGCACCAATTAGGCATTCCACTGGTAGAAAGTAGACCATCATATAGTTTGCCCAATCCCATATCAATCACTAGCTCAACTTCGTAACTATGGCATGATGCCAATCTGAATATGTCAGGTGTTTTTCTTTTTTCAGTTTCTTATGTTTATGGTGAGTCACACCCCTATGTTAAACTCAGCTTGGATAATTTTGTATTATTGTGCTCTCAATTGTTTATGTCCTCTTTAAGGAGAATATATTTTGGATATGGTCAAGACTCTCATGTGAAAGAGTCACTAAAACTATGTAATCCTTGTTCTATATCTCATATTTCCAACCAATAAAATTTGACATCACAAAAACAAATCAAATACAAAAAAAAAATATTTATTGCATTTAAATACATAATAAAATACAAATTTATGATAAATGAAATATTTATAATCACATAATATAATACAAGGATATTAATATTTTAAAAATTAATATTAATTAAAAAATTAATAATCTTATACAAAATTAAAAGATACCATATTACATAGTGTTATATATGTATATGATCATATACACACAAACAAAACAAAACATAATGAATCAATGTTATTTATATAACTTTTTGAATTTTAAATATTTATCTTTCTTTTTGTTTGCTAAGTTTTATGAGTCTTTAGATAATTTCATAATTAATCTTTGGCTTAGAAACCATGACCCAAGGGCATCTAAGTCGTCAAAATTACCCAAGGATCGCACCTGATCTAGGCCACATCAACCCTTAAAATGTCTAGATTTTTTCTCATGAAGTTTTGAACTCATGACCTTAACACCAAAATTTTAAATATTTATCTTGATTAGATAACAAAATATTATTTAAAAAATTATTATAATATTATATAGTATATTGTACATTTATTTTGTTTGTTTGTTTTAAATTATTGTAAAATGATTTTCCTTATTTATTTTTTATTTTTCAGGTAATGTGAATCGTGAGATGACTGACACACCTAACTTGTAGCTTGAGTAATCGTGAGCCAGGGACATCTATGCCATCAAAATCATTGATGGATCACACTCGGCATCGGCCACACTAGTCCTTAGTATGGTTGGATTTTCGCCCACAAGGTTTCGAATCGATGAATTTTTCACCACAGAGTGTCTTAACTTAACACCTTGTCATTATATATTATATGCCTCGTGGACTTAAAAATATTTTCTTTATTTGTTATTATTATATTAGTATTTTAAACAACTTAAAGATTATTAAAATAAATAAAATACCTATTTATAAAATATATTAATCATTAATTTATATAAATTAATTAATTAAAAAAATCATGAACAATTATATTATATATTTCCTTTATTTATTTATTTATTTTTAATATTTTAAAGAACATTTTTGAAAAATAACAAAAAACAAACAAACTACAAACTTATTTTTAATTAGACACCATATTATCAATGTCAAAAAGTTACATACATCATGAAGCTTGTGTGCTCTAATCAGATTTAAGAATTGCCAAACCAAAGATTGAAAATTAAGATCTTTATATTATGATGATTTTTCTTAATGAGAGCATCAATTAGACAAAAATACCATAGGATAGGAGGACTAAACATACTAAGACTAAAATTGCATTAACGAAGCAGATGCATTGGAAAATTTTCTAAAAAGGCGGTAAGGAGATATGACAGTTGTTAGCGAGATTCTTATTTCTTGTTGTTTGTTGTATTCCCTGAGGAATTATGATTGCACATCTTGAGGAGCAGGTTGAGATTTTGATCCATAACTTCTAACATGTCTTCAAATTCAACGAGCTTACGAATAGTATGCTACTAGTTTGAGATAATATGCCATGATGTGCCTAAAAAGAATCTTGGCGTGTCAATAAATAATCACTTCCTACAGGTAACTAGCATACATGACATGAGTGGAAGTGCTCATCCTTGGAATCCACTTTTGAGTTTCAACTTGCACATGTTGATCAAAAGTGTACCAATGATCTCGCCTAAACTGGGTTTCATAATGGGAAATTTCCTAGCACACCATTTCTAGAATGATTTTCTCATAATGAGGTTAGGACTGCCTGGCTTGACTTTAGGCTCTTTGTTGGATGGAAAGTGGAGGGTTTTCGGGCAAGAGATAGGAGGGGTAGGGACAACCTTTGTGCCTGCAACAATGAGAAGTTGAGGGGTTGATGTAGGTCATGTTTTTGAGAAAATGTTGTCTTAGTTAGGGAAAGAGGAGCATAGATCTTGTAAGAGGATAATCTGGTGATAGGGATGGACAGGTGAACTTGAGGAATAATGGCTTGAGCAGAGTGCCATGAAAACAAGGGAGTCAAGTTAGAAGGATTGGGAGAGTCGAAACAGTGTGAGAATTCTATATTTAAATAGACCATTATGTGTTGTAGCTAAAGCTAATCCACATATTGAAATGTCCAAAGAATGGCCCAATTAGAAGGAATTCAAAGAAAAAGGGTTGATTGCAGTGAAAATTATATTACCCTATTAGTAAAGGAGCGCGTAGTGAAGAGGAAAATGATCTAAATTACTATTGTTGATAGCATTGGTAGTCTCTGAAGGAACTCCTGAGCTAGAGTGGATGGAGTACTGGAGTTGCACCTTGATAGGGAAAATTTTGCAAAGATGAGGAGTAGGCATTTGATCCATCATCAAAATGCACCTTATTATCTTTAAGGAGATCCTTGTCTGAGAAGATACACAACCAAGATTGTGCTATATTATGAGAGGTGTTGTCAATAATCTTGTCCTCTAAGGATCGAAGATGGACTATCTGATTATGATTGTATGTTATCATTCTCAAATGATGTAGCAGAGTGATCGGTCATTGCTGAGAGGCAATGTTTCCTCGGGTTGAGTTTTGCTGGTGTGTGTATCCTTGGAAATGTTGTGAAACCAATGGAACGAGGATTTTAGGGATGATGTGTAAAGTTGTGGCAAGTAGCAAACATGCTAATTTCCACTTGGTCATGAATTTTCATTGTATCATTGTGGGGTAGGGGGGTTTGTGTTAGGGCACCCACCTTGGGGAACAAACTATAAACTTATTATTGTATATATCATTCATTAAGCAGGAAAAAAAAATAATATATTATCTATATATATATATATATATATATATATAAAATATATATATATATATATATATAAAATATTAAAAAATAAAAATAAAATAAAATAAAATAAAAAACAAAAATTTTCACATTGATTTACTAATAATAATTTCAAGATAAGGATCGACCTTTAAGCCCTACAGTGGGTGGATCGACCCTAAGGCCTTGACACTACTGCATCCCCAACAAGAAAATTTGCATGGTCATTTGACTTTGCGATCTATGGGAAGGCTCAATCAATTTGTGGATAACAGATCAACCCTAGGACTTTGAAGCCTTGAAGTTGGTGGAACGTTCCTGGGATTTGGGGTTGTTGTAGTCCCCTTCAAATGATTTTGTGAGATTTTTTGTTTCAGTGATATGCATGATCCATCTGCTAGGTGGATAATGTTGATTTGATCTTCAGTTAATTTTGATTGGCAACCATGACTCCATTATCTTTTTAATGGAATATCCTTTCTGTAGACAACCGGGGATAACTTATTTTGTTATAATTTTGAACTAGGAAGTTGAGAATAAGGTCGTTGTCGCTTCACTTTAAGTGACAAATCTAAGATTCTATTGGTAAATACATAGTGAATATTTTAGGAAATGGAGCTTCACAAGCTTGCTTTCTCGTGGCTAGGTTTCCCCGGACTCCTAAATCACTGTCATTTGGGTGTTGTGTTTCAATTGTTACTTCTAGTTTGTTGTTCATTGGGTTGCTGCTACAAAGGTAAAACTTGGGCTTTCATCTCGAATTGCGCATCATCACTTTGAATGCCCACAGAATGCAACAGGTTGGTTTTTTGTTGTTGTTGTGAGAATCAATACATGCACAATGAATGTCCCAAACAAACTTGTGACGAAGGTAGAATCAATTCCTCATATGGACCTAGGGTTTTTCTCCCCAACAAAAAAAAGTGGTACTGTTGAAAAAGGGTTATTGGGAGAGTTTATTGGCTCATGGCCAGGTTATGAAGTTGTTGAAGATTGGGTTTTTGATAACTAGGAAAATCATGAACCCAAGAGAATTTTATATTATGGAAATGGGTATTACGCATTTATTTTTTGAGAACCAAGAAAATAGAGACCAAATCTATAAGTCTAGTTCTTATTTCATGACTACCATAGGCTTGTTTCTCACTGATTGGTCTTTGGAATTTAATCTCATGATCGAAATTTTGTCTACATTTATGTGGATCAAATTGTCATTTATCCCTCTTCTTTGCTAGAGTAAGGGCATTTTTAAGGCTATAGGAGATAAATTGGTCTAATTTATCACAAGTGGCACGGAAAATGGAAATAATTTTTTTGTGCTTATATTTGTGTTGAAATATAATAGATTTCACAAAAGGCCTCTCTGAAATGATTTTGCTAAATCTAGATGGTTGGTCTCACCTCCAGGTTCTGGATTATGAACATGTCCCTTTCAAGTGTAATATGTTTCATGAGTATGGACACTTTGTGAAAAGCTATACAAAGGCTTCAAATTCTCAAAGCTCTCCAAATCCATTGCCTCCTAAATTAGAGAAAGGAAAAATTAAGCAAATGTTCATTCCAATTAAAAGGAAACACAAGAATCATAGAAATAAGAAGAAACAGACATGTAAGGATGAATCTTAGCATCAACCCCTAACAATAGTTTTGAATTCCTAAGTGTTCCAAAGGAAAAAGGTGAGAATCATGAGGTCCAAGTGGATCAACGAGTACCACCCAATAATACTCCTTTTTCAAAGGTCCCTCTTGATCGGAAAAATGGATAAAGATCAAATCAAGACTCTCCAAAGAAAACTTATGTGGTGGGAAAAGTTTCTCCAAAGGTCCCTTACGCATTGAAAAATGAAGAAATTGGTGCAATGGTCAAGAGGAAGTTCTCCTCTTTTCCTCCTTGTTAGAAAATATAACTATGTTCGGTCTTCAATAATGTATGTACTTGTCAAAAGAATAAAGAAAATACTTTTTATTATTGTAAGAATGACTTATTAAAGAATCAGTTTCATGTTTGGGTCTTCATTATATTAGTAAAAGTCCCCATTGTGGACTCCTAAGATTAATATTGAGTTTATAGAGTCATTGTACATTCGAAGAAACCCTTCTTGGGATTTTGAATCATTTTAAAAGGTTTTGTATCAAGTGAAAGATCAATTATGCACCCTCCACATCATTTCAGCCCAAGAGAGATCAAGTCAGCCTAAGGACCCTGCTTCGACCCACAAGAAACCTATATATACAAGGAGGTCAAATTCATTTGGAGTATTCACTCTCAAGCAAGTTAGATATCTCAAGAAGAGTTGGAGAAGTGTGAATTTTGTTGCTGGGAGGTCGAAAGAAGTGTGATTTTGGGGGAGTATATAGAGAGGAATAAAATTGATTTTTTGGTGCCTCTCTCTCTCTATTTTGTGGTTTGGGTTGGGATATCGAAGTCTCCTATTATTTTTTTGTTGTCGGATGCATGTTGGTCTTGGTATAGAGTAGAAAATCTCAAAGAATACTATTGAAAGGAAGAATTATCTTAACTTGTTTTTCCCCTCGAGGGGCGTTTAACCCTGGCATGTGCCTATATCTTGTGTCTCTTGTTTTTTTACCTTCATACACACAATATGGGAATTTCTTGATGAAATATAAGATAATAAAGAAGTAAAATAAGCCAACACACTCACAAGTAATTATCAAGAAAGGAGAATCAAACCCTTGATATAATACCTTTGATTTTCCAACATGGTATCAGAGCTAAGGTCAAGAGAAGTTGAAGATCACTTTTTTGTCATGGATTCTCCCTCTATGGTGAACTACATAAGATTGGGTTACAACATTTTTGGTAGATGGATCAAGAAGGTCATCTTATACTTGTTCAACAAGGTCAATAGTCAAGGATTCTTGGTTTCCCTTATAGGTTCTTTTACTCATGACAATGCATGGATCATTGATAGTGGAGCATCGAGACACATGATAGGTGAAAGCAAGCAACTTCACACATTATCAAAGGATCCATCCTCTCATGAAGTGGAATTGGGTTACAAAAAAATCTATGTTTTTAGAGGCTTGGGATCAACATCATTAAAGTTGGATAATGGATCGAAGCTACATCTCAAGAACATTCTCTATGTTTCACGTTTGAAAAAGAATTTACTTTCTATTTATTGTTTAGAAGATAAATGGGAAAGGATTGCTTTTGTTGATGGAAAAGTATTGGTTTGGGGAAAAGACTTAGCATTGATAAAGTTAGGGTTATTGGAGTTCCTGAAGGAAGCCTTTTTCGGGTTATCACACCATCTCCTCAACCCTTAGTTCATATGGAAATAAGTCCCATTGAACTATGGCATTGGAGGTATGACCATCTTCATTACAGGGTCATCCCTACTCTTAGTCAACTCGTTCATGGTATTCCTAATATGAATTTAGATCATGAAGGTGTGTGCAGGGATGCTCTTTGGGGAAGCATACTATAGAGTCATTTCATATTAGTGAAACTAGGTCTAAAGAAATATTAGACCTCATCTATTCCAATGTGTGTGGGCCCAGGTTTGACAAATCACTTGGAGGTCTTATTTACTATGTAACATTCATTAATGACATTCTAGGAAGACATGTCTCTACCTACTCAAAACTAAATATGAAGTATTCGATAAGTTCAAGGAGTTCAGGGTTGAAGTGGAAACCCTAACTAAAAGAAAGATAAAAAAATATGAGGTACGACAATGGTGGGGAATACACTTCTAAAGAGTTGCTTTCATATTGTAAGAGGAAGTTATTAAGAGGAAGCTCATTTTTCCCTACTATCCCGAACAAAATGCATTGGCTGAAAGGAAGAATAGGTGAATTGAAGGCGGCGTTCGAACTATGCTCCTTGATCAAGATCTACCGAATTTCTTATGGCGTGAAGTAGTGATGACTCCCATGTATATTCAAAATAGAAGTCCTCATAAGAGTCTTGATAATACTACACTAGAAGAAGTATTCACAGGGTAAAATTCAAGTGTGGATCATCTCTGAATCTTTGGACATCCAACATATATACATGTTCTGAACGATAAGCAAAAGACATTTGACTCGAAAAGTATCAAGGGAATATTCATTGGTTATAGTCTTTTCTCAAAAGAATATAGAATATACATAAAGGAAGGAAGACACATTGAAGTAAGCACGAAGTCATATTCGATTAAAATCAAGCTTACAAGAAATCAAAGGATATTCCTATCGATTTTGATGATGAAGAAGTTCTTGTATTTGAAGAAGAAGAAGTTCATCATGAGAACTCTACTACAAATGTTGAAGAAGAAGGACCAAATGAGTCTATTCAACCGGTGGTTGTCCCAACCACAAGGAAGAGGCCAAATTGTTTGAAAGATACATTAGAATATTTTGACGGACATGAAGCTACAAAAGGGTCCTCCTAGGAAAGTAAGAAACTAAAGAGATATTTTGGCTATCTTGCATATATGAAAAAGTTAATTGAAGTTGAACCATCTACATTCAAGGGAGATGAGCATGAAGAGGTTTGGAAGAAATTTATGTAGGAAGGATATCAATCGATCATGAATAATGGGGTTTGGGAGCTCATTCCTAGATCTAGTGACAAATCGGTTGTCACATCAAAGTGGATCTATAAGATCAGACATGTTGTTAATGGGAGTATGGAAAAGTACAAAGCAAGGTTCATCGCAAGGGGTTTCTCTCAAAAGGAAGGTATTAACTATGAATAAACCTTTGCACCTACAACAAGGTACACTACTATTAGATCATTGATTTCATTGGATGCTATAATGGGTTGGAATATCCATTGAATAGATAGGAAGACCACATTTCTAAATGGTACCATTAATGAGGAAGTGTACATCAAACAACCCGAGGGACTTGAAGTGAATAGCAGGGAATCTCATGTTTGCATACTCAAGAAGGCCCTATATGGTTTGAAGCAATCGCTAAGGGCATTCTATGCAAAATGGATGCATATCTACTTAGAATTGGGTTCTTGAAGAGTACTGATGATCTAAATATATACATCAAGGTCGTGAATAATGAGTCTGTCATTATTATACTATATGTGGATGATCTATTCAACACTGGTGCAGAATGCAAGAAGATGTTGGGAGATGAATTTGAAATGAAGGATCTAGGACTGATGCATTACTACCTAGGTCTAGAAGTATGGCAGAGACCTGTGGAGATATATTTAGGTCAAGGAAATTACATCATCAAGTTATTGCAGAAATTTGGGATGATGGATTCCAAGTTGATGAATACTCCTATGATCACTAACCTCGAGAAGTTGAGGAGCTCCGACTCTAGTCTCGTGGATCCTACCTCATATCGACAGTTGGTAGGTTCCCTAATGTATCTGGTAAATACTAGGCCAGATATATGTTTTGCAGTAAACATTCTTAGTGAGTTTCAGTTAGAGCCTCGTCATGATCACTCAATAGTTTCCAAACATATATTTAGGTATCTTCATTGCACTATACATCACTACCTAAAGTATGATAGTAAGGAAGTCAAGCTAATTGGCTTCACAGAATTTGATTGGGGTGGAAGTGAGACCAATGGAAGGAGCACTACTAAAGGATGCTTTAGTTAGGGAGCTGCTATGATCTCATGGATGAGTAGGAAGCAAGATCTCGTTGCATTGAGTAGTGCCGAGGCAGAATATGTGGCTACATGTGAGTAGGAAAAGAGGTTGTTTGGTTAAGAAAGCTTCTGACATATTTGTTCGAGAAGTGTTTGGGTCCTACTGTGATTAATTGTGACAATCAAAATTATATCAAGATGTTTGTAGATCCCATGTTTCATCTGAGGGCGAAACATATCAATAATAAGTTACGCTTTATGAGGAGCTTGGTGCAGGATGGGATCGTGAAGTTAGAGTATGTCCTCACAGATGAATAAGTAGCAGACAAACTAACAAAGGCTCTTCCTAATAAGAATTTGAATATCTAAGGAACCTATTGGGTTTGGTAGATTTTGGTGATTGTATTGATGATAAGGAAATGGAAGAGATATGTTGAGGCTTTGCGAGTGAAGTATTTCCTGGGGAGACATCAAGTTAGCACTTTGTGTTGACATCTAGATCTCGAAGTTGAAAAAGTTGGTGTTGCTTATTGAGCTTTGTTTTGGATACAAACCTGTATGTTTGGGTTGGTGGTTAGCAAGTAAGCCTAATGGTACTTAGAGGGGCTTAAAGCTTGAGTCCACCTTAGTCCCACCTGGATAGATTCCCTGGTCAGGAATCTAGTCCATGGCATTGTGGTGTTTAAATTGTTGAGTGACTGGTTGGATAGATTCCCTGGTCAAGAATCTAGTCCATGGCATTCTGGTGCCTAAAGTCCTTCATGTTTTTCATATAGTTTGAGATCTTCCATTGTGTTTGTACATTATTAATACCTTTCTAGTTAAGAGGGAGTGTTAGAAAATGTAACTATGTTCGGTCTCAATAATGTCCCTGATTCATTATGTAATGCACTTGTCAAAAGAATAAAGAAAATATTTTTTATTATTGTTACAATGACTTATTAAAGCATGGTTTTCATGCTTGGTTCATCATTATATTATTCAAAGTCCCCATTGTGGACTCCTAGGATTAATATTGAGTTTATATAGTCATCGTACACTCAAAGAGACCCTTCTTGGGCTTTCGAATCATGTAAAAATATTTTGTATCAACTCAAATATGAATTTTGTACCCTCCACATCATGTCGACCTAAGAGAGATCAATTCATCCTAAGGACCCTCATTCGGCCCACAAGAATCCTATATACACAAGGATGTTGAAGTCATTTGGATCATTCACTCTCAAGAAAGTTCGATATCTCAAGAACATCTAGAGAAGTGTGAAGTCTATTGTCGGGAGGTTGAAAGAAGTGCAAGTTTGGGGAAGTATTTAGAGAGGAAGAAAACCAAGTTTTTGGTGCCTCTCTCCCTCTGTTTCATGGTTTGGTTTGGGAGATCTAAGTCTTCTAAGATTTCGTTGTTGTCGGAAGTTCCTGCCTAGTCGAAGTTGTTGGAAAGGGTCGAAGATCTAGGAGGCTAACATGGTATGGAGAGAAAGTATGGTCTTGGTCTAGGGTAAAGAGTCTCAAAGAATACTATTTAAAGGAAGAATTATATTGAGTGGATTTTTCCCTCGAGGGGGGGGGGTTTCCCAGGCATGTGCCTATATCTTGTGTCTCTTGCTTTGTGATCTTCATTCACACATAATATGGTAATTTCTTGATGAAAGATAAGATAATAAAGAAGTAAAATAAGCCAACACACTCACAAGTAATTATCAAGAAAGGAGAATCAAACCCTAATATGATATCTTTGATTTTCCAACACTCCTTCCTATTCAAATGTGCCTAAAAACCAAATTTTTTCCTCACCAATAACAAGAGGCAGGAAAAATCATAGGATAAAAAACTATGGTGCTGAGATTTTTCTTTCCTCTTGTGGGTCAAGCAGTGGGTCGCCTTCGAGCATTTTATAGAAATATTATGTTTTTGCATTTTCTTGTGAAATCAATTTGTTAAAATTTACTCCTATTGTCATGAAAAAGTAAGAATAAATATTTTAAGATTTAGTTTTGGACATTTCCCCTTGTTCTTCTTGGGAGAAGGTTGGATCATGCAAAAGTAATGTAACTCCTAATGAACTTGAGGTGCTAAGGGTTGGTCTTCTCAATATAATATATATACTTGTTCTTGTCAGATTTAAAAATGAATATATTAATAAGCATTTCATATTTATTTACCTAAAAACCTTACAAGTTTATTTGTCTAATTATTAAACACAAACAAATAATAAAATAAAATAAATTGTTTTAATATATAGAAATAAATGAAATTAAAAACACAAATTTGATATTTATTACATTTATTTTTATTTTTCATCCTGAATTGAAAATATATTTATATTTCATAAAAATTATGCTAAGCGCATAACAGTACAGCATTTACATGTATTTTTTGCTAGTCTATATTGATCAACACTATAGCAAGCAACAAATTTTTAAATTGTGATCGAAAACTATGCGCTAGAGTAGGCACAAGAGTGTTACAATGCTTTAAAAATTGTTAGCTTGTATATCCTCCCAAAAAGACTCACTAAAAACTAACACTTACAAAACATGGTTTGAGAGAAAGCTCAAGGAACTAGGGTTAAGCATAGATGCCTATCCATTAAGGTTTCGTTTTGCTAGATGGACCCCCACTTTTGTAAAATGGCCTCCCTTCTTATTGTTGTGTCTATGAACATGAATAAAATATTTTGAATGAGAGCTTCCTAGCACATGATAGGCCCTTTTTACAATGACTTGAAGTTTGATGTCAAATGAAATAGAGCCATTGATGAAGTGGCACAAGAGAATGGAAATGACTAATGATAATGAAATCTTGAATGCTATTCTTCGTAACCAGAGAGTGAACTTGCATAAGCATTTAGGCTTCTCCTTGGTTATTTGTGGCAAATCCTAAATTCCAAGAGAAGCGGTGTTCCCATTGATTTGATCTTTAGAATGATATTATATCTACTACATTTAAATATCTAATAAAACTAAAATTCTTTTATGAATTATGTATTCATAGTCACATAATATAACATAATGGTACAAATATTTTAAAACTAATATTTACTAAACATTAAATTTAAATAATTTAAATTTATTTTTTATATATCATATTACACACAATGTTATATAGATATATAATGATATATTACGAAAACAAAACATAACACAATACACTACAGTACAACACAACATATTATAACACTATAAATAACAAAAACTTAAAAGGTAACAATTAATTTGAAAAAAAATTTATTAAATATAATTCTATAAGTTCATTTTAATTAACATACTTGTGAGTGGTATAAATATATATCATATAAAGGTGGAAGGAATGGGAGGGGTTATCCTTTTCCTTGAAGAAAATCAAATTTTAGTGCTTGGGGTATGGGTACATGAACTAACATCCAAGATAATTTTTTCACTGTGTGGAAAGGTCTAGAGCTCGCTATAAGCAAGGGTACAAGGAGAAGGATGATCTAAGAAGATTTTATGATTGTTAAAAGGAAAACCTTCAAATCTTAGTTGAAAAATTCCCACCAAATTCCACAATTATGAATAAGATAGCACCACAATTACAAAAAATTGAGGAGATTGCTATCTACCACATATTGAGACATTTAAACATGGAAGCAGACAAACTTGACAATGAAGGGGCAATGTTGAGGCAAGGTATATTAGAACTAAATCAAGCATAGAGGATTTTCTCTCCACTCCCATGAGACACATCCTTTTGGTTTCACTCAAATTGGTTGGCCAATTTGGCCACTCGTTGACCTACATGAGGGGCATTGAATTTGAAAGTATTTTCATGAGAGTTATAACTATCTCCATGTGTAAGAAACCCCATATTATCCCTAGCCCCCACTAAGAGTAGAAAGAGGCAGTTACTCTACTGACCCAACTCTAGTGTCCAATTATGGAAATGGGGTCTAACTTTTTTTACCTTTTCCAACTTCCAAAAAAATTATAGCCAATGACATCATTATGTTCATCTCTTCGAGACTTTTCCAATGATATAAAGTGTCTTCATCTGAGTCCTAGATCAAAAGGTATTGTCATTAACAGTAAATTCAATTCATTATTAACCATATAGATGGTTGGCCTATTTGATTTGTTTTAAATGGGATTTGATATGGAATTCCTTCTTGTTGATCTAACCACAACTCTCCATAGATTTGAATTTTAATGCCTTGCACTCCTCTCCACTTCAAATCTTTATTTTTATGGCAAAACATTCTTATTGTAGGATCCTAGATCTAGGTAGATCCAAAATTAATGACTTTCGAGAGGCATACAAATTTGATGACGTGTTGTTATATAGTCAAAGGTTATCTAAGAATATCTCATATTTTTCTTTTGCCCCATAGCTTTCATTGTGGATGCACGAGTTGAGTATGGAATGTTTGGAAGTGACCACCTCCAGGAATCATGCCCTTGAGCCTTGGAAGTAATTAGGGGAAAATTTATTTGAAGTAGGTGTTCATCTATTCAAAAAAACTCAAGAAAGCATGCCTCTAAACACTAAGTGAAAATGGAACCTTCAATAAAAGCTAGGCCCTCCCAAATTTTATAACTTTCAAGTGTTTTTATATATTATAAATATGCCGCTAAGTGAATATGGAACCTTCAATAAAAGCTAGGCCCTCCCAAATTTTATAACTTTCAAGTGTTTTTATATATTATAAATATGCAGCTAAGTGAATATGGAACCTTCAATAAAATCTAGGCCCTCCAAAATTTTATAATTTTCAAGTGTTTTTATGTATTATAAATATGCACTTTTTTGTGACAAGGTTGAAGTCTATGGGAGATACCAATGTAAAATTGTAGTTTAAAAAGCCCGCTAAAGCAAGAAAATCTTGTTATGGTTAAACTTGAATACCAAAACCTTTAAAATTACTTAAGCATATAAATGGTTATGGCAATGCAACCAAATATTTTAATACAAGTGCTATTGTTTTAAAAAAATAGAAAAGTAAATAGATAAATATAGTTTAAAATGCCAAGTTAACAACCATGTACATTTTGTATAAAAAAATATCATGTAATAAGAATCAAATTATAAAATGTAAAATTCAAAACCATATACATTTCATTATCTTATATGCATTATTCATTTTTATCTAAATAAAATATAAATTAATTAAATTAATTCAAGTTTATATTTACAATATTCTAATAGAAAATAAAAATACAAACTTGTGATAAATTATATATGCAAGTAAACAATACATGACACAAAACATTATATTATAACACAACATAAATAACTATCTAAATTTAAAATTTTATTTGCATAAATATTTAAATTTTAAATAGCAACCAAGGGGAAACTCAATTGGGGAAGGTAGTGAAAATGAAATGCTATATGAGAGGATGGTTCAAATCCCCTTATTCACCTATACTTGCTAAAGGGGCATACATAGGCACCTAGATGTTATAGTGACATTGCAATCAATTCCATACTAGCACAAGACTAGCCCACTTAATACACAAGTATGTATGTTTTTTTCTTCTTAAAAAAATACACCGATTCCTCTAACATTAAAAGAAATATTAAAAAAATATAAAATAAAATATTTAAATTTTAAATGTTAATTTTTATTAAATAATATAATTTTAAATGTCAAAATCATTTTTAAATATCACTTTTACTACAAATTTATTATTTGCAAAACTCTAAAATTAAAATTAAAATTAATAATAAAATTATTTATTTAATTAGAAAATAATAGACTCTATCTACGGAAGATAGTTTTGGCCATGTTTACATGTTATGAGAAGGAATAGCTCAAGTACATTTGTATCAAGTCACTTATATTCATATTTTATAACATATAAAGTATACAAATTAATTAAATTTAAAATAAATAATAATAATAATAATAATAATTTTATATTGAATTATACAAACTTTTTAAAAATACTATCTTATTAAACATCAAAATTTAATAACCTTCAATTTATTTAAAACACATAATATTATGCACAATATTATATGCTTACAATCATATATACACACATAACACATCAATTTTTATTAAATAATATATTTTAAATCTCAAAATTATAATTTTTAAATATAACTTTACAAGTTCATTTTTAACCAATCTCTCAACTATATATCACTTAAATAAAAATTCATTTTTACTATAAATTTATTATTGGTAAAACTCTAATAAAAAAAAAATAAAAAACAAAATTAAATTTTTGTAAATTTTTATTTGCAAAATTCTAAAATTAAAATTATTAATTTAATTAGAAAAGAATATATTTTAGCAAGATAATTTTTGCCATGTTTACATGTTATGAGAAAGAACAACTCAAGTGCATTTGTATCACCTCACTTATGTTTGGTATGAAGGGTATCATGAAAAAGATTTGAACCCAAGACTTCAAGTTCTCTCAGATCTAATTTCCACCCCATTGCCAATTGAGACACCCTAAGTTGATATTATTCACTTACATCATTTCCACACCCATTGCCAATTGAGACACCCTAAGGTGATATTATTCACTTACATCATTTCCACACCCATTGCCAATTGAGACAAGGTAAGGTGATATTATTCACTTATATTTAAAAATAAATAAAACTCATCATTTAACATATACAAATTAATTAAATTAAAAAATAATAAAAATACAAATTTATAAAAGTGCAAGTAAGAATCATACTTCATAACATAAAGAATGATGGATAAACACAAAGAAAAAAATATAAAAATATGAAAGTGATAAAATTCTAGTGTTTTAAAATAAGAAGGTAAAAAATATATACATTTATATACTTACTATTTCAAGTAATTCATACACAAATAAAAATAAACATAAACATATTTATCAAATATATTATTCATTTATATAAAAAAAAATCATAATTTTAACACACATAAATTAATTAAATTAAAAAAAAATAAAAATAAAAATTTCTAATATTATAATTGTACAATTTTTAAAAAAATAATATTTTATTAAACATCAAATTTTAATAACCTTTAATTTAACTAAAAATATCATATTAATAATGTAAATGGGTTAAAAATCAAATTTTAAAATAAGTAGTTAAAAACCATATAATATACTCTGCTATTTCAAATAATTCCTAAAATAAATAAAATCAACATATTTATCAAATATAATGTTCATTTATATTTTAAAAGAATATGAAACTCTTGGTTTTAAAATATACAACTTAAAATAAAATACAAATACAAATTTATAATTTTACAAATTTTAAAAAAATAATATTTTATTAAACAAATTCAAATTTTAATCACCTTCAATTAGAGTAAAAATATCATAATGACAATGTAAATGTGTTAAAAATCAAATTTTAAAATGAAAAATTAAAAACCATATACATTTTATATTTATTTTTTCATAAAGAAAAAAACTAACAATCTTTTATTAATAAAAGTTGTTACATAGTTCATAGGTCTTGTATACTATAGTTCACTAGGAAACATAGTGCTCTAAAGAGTGTATCAACAAAGAAATCATAGAAAACATGCAACAAATAGAGATGAAAAACATTGCAAAGTCACAAGTAAAGCACAAACTTATTAGTCCAAAAGAGTAAATTAGAAAACATGTAACAGCTAAAGATGAAAAACATTGCAAAGTCATAAGTGAAGCACAAAACTTATTAGTCCAAAAGAGTAAAATGCCCCATCTAGTGTTGAGAGGTGGAAGCAAACATAGCCAAGGGGGCATATTTATCACCTCGTGATAGATATGGGGGAATGAAATGTGGCTAAATGAGGGAGGATGACCTAAAATTTGCTTAGTCCAATGGTGCATTAAGGGGATAGCCACATAGGAAATACCCCTAACCCAATCAATGTCCAATTTGGAGTCTCCAACCACTTTGATCTTTTCAATGGCAATCCAGCCTGTCCAACTTGATGTTAACACCAAAACCAAAGTTGTCCTTCATGCAAGCACCATCAAAGAAGCCAACTCCCCTTGAAAAGTCCAATTGTGTGATAGATGCCACTCTACACCTAATGCATGGGCCTCCAAGATCCGACCTCCACAAAATAATCCATGATGCCCAAACAAGTTAAGTGATGTATATAGAGGATTTGTATGTCAATAAATCCACCATTATACTCTAATATTTCAAGTAATTACAAATAAATAAAAATGAAATAAACATATTTATCATATATATTATTAGTTTCCTGGATGCTAGTATTTAATAGCACCGATACAGCACAACAAATATAGGCTCGCAAGTGGCGTGGCCACATCGCCACCCACGCTTCCACCGAGAAGCTCACCGCCGAAATTAATCGCATTTTAATGCTTTATGCGGGCCAATGAAACCTCGTTCTCATCCATAAAATGGTGATTTCGAACCGCCCTCCCCCTCAACTGTCTCCCTGCTGCTGTAGAGCCGAGATCGTGCACGACAACGAGGAGACATTGGCAGATTATTTGATGTATTGAAATGGTTGAAGGTGCCACTTCTCACATAATATTCTTTGTTGCTTTCAAACTACTGCTTCGACCGTGAATCCTGCTTCTGAAACTCGTATTCCTGGTTCTCCTGCTCGTGCTAGCCATTCTATCCCTTGTTCTGCGCCTCCTAGTCCTCCTCAGCGCAATTCCGACGAGGCGAATATGCCTCGTCTACGTCACAGGTTGTGATCAAGCAAATATGCCTCATTTGCATCACGACGTGTGTTGTAGAAGAAGCTGCAACAGGGGAAGAGCAATTCACCCCCCCTCAATGTCCCTCTATGACTCCGCCCCTTTGGATTCCTCCTCCCCCTCGACGATGACTCATTCCACGGGTCGTTATCATGCCACTCACAACGGTAGAGGGTCTACTCGGCCTGCTCAGACGGCCGGCTCTAAGCATGCTAAAGAGACTCGCCTATTGGCTCTGTCCCGACACTATAACCTAGCCACTCCACCCAATTCTAGTTTCGTTACACAATGGAACACCCTTGCGTAATTGCTACCATTTCAATTGCTTTCAGAGAGGAGCCTCAAAGCTCTGACGTTCCAGCTCGCAATACCAGCAGAAGGAAAACTCATGGTAGTAATTCTTGGACTCTCAAAACCCATGATGAAGCTGGAGACCGAACAAGCACAACTAAGAACAACTCAAGGACAGAATATTTCAGGCGGCTACATGAATATGGAGCTACGACAGCACGAAGAAGATGACATGGAAGCATACAGGTGTCTAATTGTGGAGGAACCTCTGCCACCTAATGACACCTAGTGACCATTGTTTACTTTAAGTTTTTAGGTTTTGAGCTCGGGGTTAGCAAACTTAGGGGTCTTCTCTATTGTTTCTTTTTGTAATTGTTTCCATTTTTTATGTTTTGTTCAAAAAACTATTCCATTAGCGTTTTACAGGCTCGTTCCCCTCGGTGGCACACTCCTCTAGTTTTAAACTAGTTTCCCCCATGTGGGTAGTCATTTCCAATTATTGTTTGTTAAACATGGCATAATCTGAGACACGATTTGCATAGGCTAGTGCCTCCATGTCGTATTTTTTGGTTACATTAATAGAATTAGTCGTATTTAAAAGAAAAAAAAAATATTATTAGTTTATATTTAAAACGAAATTAAAAATAATAATAATAAAAATACAAATGTATAATAGATGATTTGTATGTCAATAGATCCACCATTATACTCTAATATTTCAAGTAATCACAAATAAATAAAAATGAAATAAACGTATTTTCTTTTATATTTAAAAACAAATAAAAAACAAAAAAACATTTTAAAATAATATTTATTGAACTTCAAATTTTAATAACCTTCAATTTTATTAAAAATATCATATTATGCATAATTTTACACGAGTACAATCATAATATACATCACAATACACTTGGCAAATTACAACACAACATAAATATATAAATTTCTAATCCTGTAAATTTTTAAATTCAATTATTGTTTTTTATCAAACATTTTAAATCTCACTTGTGGTTGGTATATAGGATATCATGTGAAATCCATATAAATATGAAAAAGGAAAACATGAAGAATCAAAGTTTAAAACGTGAAATGTGAAATGTAAAGTTGAATTTTTTACTTTTTTAATCACAAATTTATAAGAGAATTACTCTCATATTAATTAATCAAACAAATTATAATGTTAGAAATCATTTGTATATCACTTAAATAAATCCATCAAAATAGACATGATTTTTAAATTTTAGCGTTATTATAAAATTATGAATTGGAAAAGTCCACAATTATAAACAATGTTAAAACTCTAGAAAAAAAGATAGAAAAAGTAATTTTTTAAGACAAAAGATTTCTTTGTCTTACAAAATGTCTTAAAAGTACCCTTGGTGTAGTAGTGCCTCATGGGCTTCTCTGCTATGTTATCACCAAATATTCTATGTGATTATAACCTAGCAACCCTTATGGTTTTCTTAGTTATACTATCAACAAATATTCTTAGTGATTATGAGTTAGCAAGCCTCATGGGTTTCTGAGTTAAGCTATCAATCATTCTTCCCTCTCCTTCAATTTTCTAAGTCCCATTATTCTTGTCAACCCCTATTGCAATTCAGTTTTTCTTACCACCCAATAGCCTCATGGCCTCCCTATCTTTTTCCTGTTCCTTTTCTTTGCTTATATTGTGCATATGAATCTCAAATGGTTGTCCTTTTTTTTCCATGGGATCCTCTCAACCTCCTCCTTTTTCCACGAGAGACTCCCAAAACTTCCACTCACTGGTCATGGTTCTAACTCACTTTTCCTCCTCTTCTCTTCGGTAGCTTCCACTTACTCATTGTGGTTCTAATTAACTATGCCTCCTATTCTCTTCATCCCACGAAAATCTCCCCAAATTATACTTACTCTTCATGATTCTAAAAAACTTTGCCTCCTCTTCTCTTCAAGATCCTCTCCGAATTGCACTTACTCGTCATATTTTTAACTGACTTCACCTCCTCTTTTCTTCTTTGTTTCAACAAATGAAATTGTTTGTCTCCTTGTGTGGGCTATGGAGGGAGACTAGTGCTTTGGAACAAACAATTCATTCATAGATTCTTTTCCCAATAGGAACATGAGCATGACATATCAAGAAGCTCATGACTCACATTTATAACTCCAAGTCCCTTAAGCAAGATCCCTTTCTCAAACTGTGAAATACATGCCCCTTTCCCTTAGCCATTTTTTAATTTATGGTTACATAGTTACAAGATAATGTTTATAAGGGGAATTAACCCATAAGGAATGTCACACCACTTTTCTCACACTTGGTAGTGGCAGTAGATGGGCTACAACATTTGGAGGTGGTGAGTACAACATGTTTCATCTATTGAATTCAATTCACTATTTTTTTTTTAACAAGGTCGAATAATTTTGTATTATAAAAAGCAAAAAGAGGATTGAGTCCTGTTACATTTCGAGTGCGAAAGGTCTTTTGTGGAGGCGCAAAAGGGGAACACATTCACTACCTCGACATAAGAGACCTTGTTTCTAAAATGTTGGAAAAGAACATACCCATATTGCCGAACAAATTGATCAAGAAGCAAGAAAAATTTGCAGTGCATTTGAGGAAGGAGACAAGGATTTCACCAAACATGGTTTACAGATTCCTCAGGATAACGACCCTTATATCTTGAGGAAGCTTCACCCTATTCGCTTTGGTTCAGAGAGTTTATATAATCAACTGCATCTTCAATATGCTTACACTTATCCTTCAGCGCTTCAATCTCGGCTCTCTGGTTCTTGATTTCAGTTTGTTTGTATTTATTCACACTCTTCATCTTAGAACAGAGGTCATTGAGTGTTTGAATGAAGCGACCAATCATGAAAAGATTGGCACGACACAGAGTGCAACTATCATTTTTCTCCACTTTTTCTAAAGGATTAGAAAACATCTTGAATGGCTTGTCAATTGAGTTACTCTTCTAATCTCTGACCTTATGCTATGAGCTTCTGAGCTTGCTGGAGTGATAGATGATGCTGAAAGCTATTGGGGTCTATCTATGAAAGATGGGTATATGACAGGAGAGAGTCTCGAGCCTATTGGACTGGGACTTCCAAAAGGAAGGAAAGCTAAGAGCACTAGAGAGGTCTGGGAAGAGCGACGAGTGACCATACATAGAAGTTCCTCTGAAATTATGAAACAGACCAAGAACGGAGTTGAGAAGGAATATAGCGGGATACGGAGTAGGAAGAGCACACTCGATGAGAAAAAAAGGAATCGAGCTTCTTTTCAACAGAGAATGATTATGATCAAAGGGGTTAGTATCAATGGCCTTAGAAGGCAAGATTAGAGGCCAAAAGAGGAGAGATAGAGCCTCAAAAAGTAGGAACCTATACACTCTTAAAACAATGGTGAGTCTACAGGAAGAGTCGGCTTGCAACATAGGACTAATTCTATAAATGACTTGCTTACCTCTACTCAGCCCCTGCGCGTTGGGATTGCTACAGAGAATGCTGATCACTATTAGCTCACCTCCCTTTTTGAGCCTGATGCTCTCTCCCTCCAGTTGCGCGATGAAGATTCTGATGGAAGTTCCTGAACTTGGGATGCTTTTTATAGGCTTGATTTAGCTTACTAGACTCGTGATTCTTCTATGCTTTCTCAAGAGTATGCCCCTTAAAACCATGCTTGCCCGACTTTCTGTTCAAATTAGTAAGGGTGGTACCATGATTAATATGACCTATATAAGCTATATTCTAATCCTGGAGGTGGTTTCTTTTCTGGAGCATATCACAAAGCCTCTGATTCTTCATAATGAGGATATTCCTCTCTGCACGAGAAGGATTGGCTGAGATATTCCTTCCAGACAAGTACAAGAGGATCTCCTGCTGCTTATTCGTATGAGGGAGCTTTGCTTCTTTCGAGTTGATGTGTTTATCTGTGCTTTGGATCTTGGACCAAGCCTCTTGAAAAGGCAAATTAAGGGATTGCTTTTTCATAAGTATCTTAGATTTCTTTCACTTTCCCAGCCCTTCGATCCATTGCCTTGTTCACAAGTGAATCAATGTTTTGATTGTTGTTCCTTAGAACATGTTTAAAAACAACATTTCCCATAATTTTTAAGTTGTCCAGAATTCTTTCCTTGATTTTATTTAATACTTGATTTTTAAAGTCTCTCCCTCCTTCCATTGTAGCAATTATAATCGTTGAGTCTCCAATTATGATTATATCTTTACCCTGAAGTCCTTTGCGAATACTAGTGCCCATAAGCAAACTGTAGGCCTTCACCCTACTTTTTGTGATAGTCCCAAGCCCCCATTCATAAGTAGCAATTGTCTCACCATTTGGATCAATTATTAACATGCCTGCCCCTACTCTTCCAGGGTTATTCTTAGAGGCTCCATCGAAGAAAAGAGTGTAATTTCTTTGATTTTTGGTCTAATCCTCTATCTCTTTTTCATTTCCACGAAGTTTCCATTCTCTAGTTTTCCCTCCTATATTCTTTAAAATTTGTATCTTAGTTGAGCCTTCCATGAGAGCTTTGCTATACCAAACCTTTTATTCTTTCTTCCAGCTTTTTTGATCCATGATTGGCACACCATTTGCGCTAATCATCTCCGAAATTTTCCCACAAGTTTTGGCTAAAATGGACTCGGAATTTGGCTTTTGGCCTTTAAAAATGCACTTATTCCTAGCTAACCAAATTTACCAATAAAGAGTGGAAAGAAGGCACTTCTAGATTCGAATTATGGCAGGTTTTTTTCTTGACATATGGATAGCTTTTCACCCAACTTTTGTTTAAGGTTATCAACTGCTCAGTTGTGTCAATGTTTATTTCAAGAGGACTGATGAGTTTCTTGCAGCAGCGTTTTGCAATAGTGAAATTCAAGAAGAAATGTTGAATGCTTTCTTCATATTTTTGACATAAGACACAAATAGAGGGGCCATGGAAACCATTCTTCCTTAAGTTTTCCACCATAAGGATCTTTCCTTTTAGAAGAGTCCAGGCGAAAAAATTTAATTTTGGGGAGGCATTCATTCTTCCAAACAACTGACCAAAGATTTCAGTTTTCATGATTGCTATGATTTTAGAGAAAGTTGTAGCCTGATTTAACTGTGAAATTACCTCCACTTGGGTCCCATATATAGTTGTCCTCACTCCTTTTATTTATGGGAGTATCTCCTACAAGAAGAAGCTTCAAATCTTCCCACTAATTTTTCAGTCTATTGGAAGACACTGAATTCTCCAAGCAATCCATCTGTTTTGTTCCCAGTCAGAGATGGAATATAAAGAGGTTGTGCCTTTCTCATCCCCCCACTCTTTCAGACCTCTTAAATTTTGATGTTGGTTCAAGGGTGCTGCTCCCATTAATCTGTCGTTCCAAGTAGAGGTGTCTTTCCCATTCCCCGGATTCTTAGAGATATGGTCTCTAATTTGAGGAATAATTTTCTTGATGAGTTTCCAAATTTGGGTGCAGGGGTGGTCTAGAATAATTTCTGTAAGCATCTTTGACCACTGACAATTAAGATATTTCCTTGAGAGAGCTTTGCCCCACCATTGATCCTTCCCATTTGGCATTCACCACACAAGCTTGATACCAAGGGCCTTGTTTGTTAAACCTGGAATCCTGATAGATATGCCTCCTTTTTTGAAAGGGAGAGTCACTTGATCCCATCGAACAAGACTGATTTTTTTTTAATCTTGTTTTCCTCCTTGCCAAAGGAAGCCTCTAGTGATAAGATCCATTTGCTTGTGAATGATTGCCGGGGCCAAAATTAAAACATATTGATTAATAGGCAAGGCTGAGAGGAGAGCTTTAATTAAAATTGTTCTCCTTGCTAGATTTAGCCACGTCATCCACCAACTTTGTATCTTCCCCTTCATTTTTTCAATTTGTTTGTTCAAGACCTCTGTCTTAACCATTTATTTTGTGAGTGGTAAACCAAGATAAACAAAATGACACCATTTTAACTGAACTGGGATATCCATAATTTGAGAGATTGTGTGCATTATATTTATTGGCACATTCCAAGTATAAATTTTGCATTTTTTATTATTTAGAAGGCCTTTTGAGACATCAAGGAAATCATCAAGAACTTTTTTGAACCACCTAGATATGATATTAGAGGCTCGCCCAATGAGAAAAGTAAAATCAACAAAGAGCGAGTGGTTTATTTCTTTAACCCTGCGGGCTATTCTAATGCCAGTAATTTTCCTTTTTTTTCTTTGACTTTGTATCTGAATACTCAGCGTTTCCACTATAAAGATAAAGAGGAATGGGGAAAGCGGGCACCCTTGCCTCAAACCTCTAGTGCTTCGAAAATATCTGCTTGGCCTACCATTGATCAACGGAGCAATCCAAGGATTGGAAATACAAGCCATAATAATATCAATGAACTTGGGATAGATGCCGAACTTTTGAAGAGTGGCAGCAAGGAAATTAAGGTTCACTTTGTCGAAAGCATTGGCCATGTCCAGCTTTATAACCATGCCTTTTTCCTTACTTTGGATGCTGCTATGGATGGCTTCCTAAACCAACATTACATTGTCACTTATCTATCTTTTTGGGACAAAGCCGCCTTGGTTTTCTAAAATGATACTAAGCAGCATTTTTAGTCTATTTGCCAATATTTTTGTGATGATTTTGTAAGAGGATTTGCATAAAGAGATTGCCCATATCTATCAAAAGAAATCGGATTTGGTTCTTTCGAGATGAGAGCTAAATGGGAAGCTTTGGTGTTTTCTCCCACTTTATTTTTTTTGAAAGCGTTTTTGATCATCCTTACTAAATATTTTTTTATTGAAGCCCAATGGTTGTTGTAGAAAGCTATGGTGAACCCATCCAGTCCAGGAGCCTTTTCCAAGGGCATGCTCCAAATTTCCTCTCTAATTTCCTCCTCTGTGACCTCTTTTTCCAGCTCTCTATTTTGTTTATCATTAATTTTGTTGTTGATTTGATGAAGGAACTCTTTACTGTCCACTTGTTGATCCCCTGCTGAAAGGAGGTTTTTGTAATAATTATAAGCTACCTTTTTATTTTCTCCATTTCCTTTATTTCCTATCCTTCCACTTGAATTTTATCAATTTGGTTGCCAACTCTTCTTATCTTTAAATTGTTGTGAAAAAAACGGTGTTTTTATCCCCCACTTTAAGCCATAAGCATCTTGAATTTTGCCTAATTTCCTCCTCCTCTTACCTATTTTGCTTATAAAGATCCAAAAAGATTTATTTTTCAAAAGCATGCTCTTGCTCGATATCTCGTAGATTTTCTTTCTCCTTACTCCAGTTTTCAAGTTTCTTTTGCACCTCTATTTTTTTATTTTTTTCCTTGAGAGTGTTTCCTCTTGCCCAAGCTTTTAGATCTGATCTTAACATTTTTAATTTAGTTTCCCATACGTAATGGGGGGAGCCTAAAATAGAGGTTTCCGAACTTTCTTTTACTAGCTTCCAAAATCTTCCTTGCTATCCCAGAGTTTGTTGTATTTGAAAGGAATCAGATCGAGGTTCTCCAGCCTATCCAAAATCAGCACCACAGGCTTATGGTCAGAGGCAAAAGCGTGCACTATTTTTCTTTTGATGGTTGGGAAGGCTGCTGTTATATTCTCTTGAATCAAAATTCTATCTAGTCTTTCCTTTATATTATGTGCTCTCATTCTTTTATTAATCCAGGTAAATCTTCCATAGCTTGGTGGAATGTCAAAAATTTTGTGCACTTCTATGATGTCTTTCAGGGCTCCTTTTAAGGGATCACTAAAGTAATTACCTCCCAACTTCTCATCTCTATGTCAAATCAAATTTGAATCCCCTCCTATAACTAGATTTCTCCTTGGACCTTCTTATGCTTCTTATTTTACTAATTCCCAGCACATAGCTTTATCTCTGTAGTGGTTTAGAGAGTATATGTTTATAATGGTATACTTTTCATTCGTATTCTTATTTTTTAGATCTGTCATAACTCAATAATTGTTGAGTTTTTGATTGACGAGTTCCCATTTCCATTTGTTCCACAATGTGTAGATACTACTTGATACTCCAATGGAGTCCATAGCTGTTCCTTAAAAAAAAATTGAGTCTTAATCAATTTTTGAACCTCTTGGTTGCTGACTTTGGTCTCTTGGATCATAAAAATGTGTGGATGTTTCTGTTTTATTAGGTCTTGTGCTGCGTTAGTTTTGAGAGAAGAGCCCATACCCCTTCTATTCCAAGAGACCATAATCATTATTTACTTGATTTGTGGTGAATTACACCCTTTTCCTTTTGCTGATATTTTCTCCACTTCCTTTTTGTTTGCCGAGGAAGGAATCCATTGGTTGTTGAGTGTCATGGCCATTTCCTTTGGTGTTGCTTCGTCTCTTATTTCTTTGTTGGATTTATTTCCTGCTTTTTTCAGCTGATCCCACACATGGGTGCTTTCTTTGACTTTGTTTCTTGTTAGAATCCGATCAATGGTGGGTGGGGGGAGAGGATAAGCTTTGGGTGGGGGGAGAGGATAAGCTCTGGGTGGGAGAAGAGATGATGGCTAATGCATTGGCTTGGGTAGGGGAACAAGGGGATGGCAAGTCTTCCCCCAAGATTTCAAATGGATTTGAAGTCGGGTTTATTAGAGGGTCCTCGATGATAGGAGGGATATAAGCTGAAGCTAAGGTTTCGAGGGGCTGAGAGGGGTTAGAAACAACTTGTTTATTATGGAGCTTCTTTCGTTTTACTTGTTCCCAAGTATCTTATTGTTTCTCAACATTCTCAGAATTCTCTACTTCTTTTAATTTACTACACCTATTTGCAAAATGACAATATTCATGGCTTAACTTGCATTTGAAAGGGATTTTCTCATAGTTCAGTTGCTCGATGTGAGTCCATTGGTCCACCGTGATTTTTATTGCCTCCGATAGTCCTTTCCCCAGGTCTACTTCCACGCAAATGCGAGCACAAGCATGCATGTTATCTTTTAGCTCACATCTGTATATATACTTGCCAACCGCATTTCCGATAGCTTTCACTGACTCATCGCCCCAACAATGGAGGGGAAGGTGTGGTAATCTGATCCATAATGGCACAACGCTTGGAATGTACATCTCTGGGTCAAAATCCAATGACCATATATTCAAATACAAGCCTCTAGAATCCATAAATTAAGGACCATTTCTGAATATTAGATTCATATCTTGTTTGGTTTCGAATAGGAAAGTGAAATATCTCTTTCCACAGAACCTTATAGCTATTTTCCCTTGTATATTTTCACTCTAGTTTCTCTCCACCCATTTCTGTACCGCTTTGGGGGAGGGCCACAGACCTGTAAATTGTCCTACCAATCCACGTTCAACTAAATATATAGCGGCTTTCCTAGGTAGAGTTTGGGGTAAAGAAATCTCTGGTATGTCTGCTAACTTCTTCACAAATTTGCTAGTAGTTGGCCTGGCTTTTGGAGCTCCGTTTTTTGCTATTAAAGCTGCAAATGTTGCTTCTTGTTCGTCAATTCCATGCTGAAAGGATGAGTCTCCCCCTGTAGAGAGGGGCGTGGTGGAAGAAAACTCAGCAGCAGGAGGCTGCCGAGCGAAGGGAAAAGAATGGGAAGGTGCCGAGGGAGAGGAGAACCATCAGGGAGGGGCCGAGACCAAGCTCAAGGAGGCCCAGCAGCAGGGAGATGCCAAGCAAGGAGGCTGCAAGAGGGAGTGAAGGCAGCTAGGTCAAGCCTGCCCACGAGCAAGCCAAAAAAAAAGAAATAATTCAATTCACTATTGACCATATAGATGGTTGGGCTATTTTATTTGTTGTAAATGGGATTTGCCTTCGCTAGGTCAAGCGTGCCCAGGAGCGAGCCAAAAAAAAAAAAAAGAATTCAATTCACTATTGACCATATAGATGGTTGGGCTATTTGATTTGTTGTAAATGGGATTTCATATAGAATTTGTTCTTGTTGATCTAACCACAACTCTCCATAGATTTGGATTTTAATGCCTTGCTCTCCACTTCCAATCTTTAATTTTATGGCAAATTACATTCTTATTGTAGGATCCTAGATCTAGGTAGATCCAAAATTAATGTCTTTAGAGAGGCATGGCCTCCACCAATTTGATGAAGTAACGTTATATATTCAAAGGTTATCTGAGAATATCTCATCTTTTTCTTTTGCCCCACAACTTCCATTATGGATGCACAAGTTGAGTATGGAAAGTTTGGAAGTGGCCACCTCCACCAATCATGCTGCAAAGAATGCCCTAGAGTCTTGGAAGTAATTAGTGGAAAATTTGTTTGAAGTATTAATGGTCATGGTGGAAATATCAAAAGGACAAGGAAGTTGGTGTTCATCTATTGAAAAAAATGGAGAAGGCATGCCTCGCAACACTAAGGGGAATATGGAACCTTCAATAAAAGCTAGGCCCTCCCAAATTTTATAACTTTCAAGAAAAGAAAGCCTGCCAAAGTAGGAAAATCTTGTTATGGTTAAACTTGAATACCAAAGCCTTTGAAATATGTAAAATTGTAGTTTAAGCCCGCAGAAGAAAGAAAATCTTGTTATGGTTAAACTTGAATACCAAATCCTTTGAAATTACTTATGCCTATAAATGGTTATAGCAATGGAACCAAATATTTTAATACAAGTGCTAATGGTTCTTTTTAAAAAAATAAAAAAGTAATAAATAAATATCATATGATTAGAATTATAGTTTAAAATGTTAAGTTAACAACCATGTACATTTTATATAATAAAAAAAATATCATGTAATAAGAATCAAATTATAAAATGTAAAATTCAAAACTGTATGCATTTCATTATCTTATATGCATTATTCATTTTTATCTAAATAAGATATAAATTAATTAAATTAATTCGAGTTTATATTTATAATATTCTAATAGAAAATAAAAATACAAACTTGTGATAAATTATATAAACAAGTAAAAGTACAAGACACAAAATATTATATTACAACACAACATAAATAACTATCTAAATTTAAATTTTATTTGTATAAATATTTAAATTTTCAATAGCCATCAAGGGGCAACTCAATTGGGGAAGGTTGTGAAAATGAAATGTTATATCAGAGGATGGTTCAAATAGGCAACTCAATTGGGGAAGGTTATAAAAATTAAATGTTAAATGAGAAGGTGGTTCAAATCCCCGTATTAACCTGTACTTGCTAAAGGGGCATACATAGGCACCTAGATGTTATAGTGACATTGCAATCAATTCCAAGTCACACTAGAACAAGACTAGCACACTTGATGTCAAAATCATTTTTAAATACCACTTTTACTACAAATTTATTATTTGCAAAACTCTAAAATTAAAATTAATAGTAAAATTATTAATTTAATTAAAAATTAATATGCTCTATCTAAAAAGATAGTTTTGAAGGAATAGCTCAAGCACAATTGTATCAATTCACTTATGTTCATACTTTATAACATATAACTTGTACAAATTAATTAAATTAAAAAAAAAAATACAAATACAAATTTATATTCCAATTGTACAAATTTTTGAAAAATATTATTTTAATAAACATCAAAATTTAATAAGGCACAATACTTGCTAAGGTTTTGCAAATGGGGTAGCAAGCTAAGTGGGCTTGATTGTGGAAAAACTCCACAGTTAAGCGCGCTTGAGCCAGAGGAGTTCTGGGATGGGTGACCTCCTGGGAAGTCCTGGTTACCGGGTGCAAGCCCCGGAAGTGATGATTGATGCTATGTGATTCGTTCTCCACATTTCACTAGTTTCAATCCCACTTCTTCACCCCTGTGAGCATCACCCGATGCAATGAGTGCTAAGTGAACTATTCAAAAATCATGAGAAATTAATCAGTTACGACTAGCTCTCATGGAAATGGTCATACGTTTGAATGACTTACTTAACGCAGTTGAATCCAAAAACGATATCTAATATAATGCACTGCGTAATCCCCCATACTTAAATTCAAAAAAGAGTCAAGGGATCTCTACCTGAATGGTTCATGAGGCACAATACTTGCTAAGGTTTTGCAAATGGGATAGCAAGCTAAGTGGGCTTGATTGTGGAAAAACTCCAAAGTTAAGCGCGCTTGAGCCAGAGGAGTTCTGGGATGGGTGACCTCCTGGGAAGTCCTGATTACCGGGTGCAAGCCCCGGAAGTGATGATTGATGCCATGTGATTCGTTCTCCACATTTCACTAGTTTCAATCCCACTTCTTCCCCCCTGTGAGCATCACCCGATGCAATGAGTGCTAAGTGAACTATTCAAAAATCATGAGAAATTAGTCAGTTACGACTACCTCTCATGGAAATGGTCATACGTTTGAATGACTTACTTAACGCAGTTGAATCCCAAAATGATATCTAATATAATGCACTGCGTAATCCCCCATACTTAAATTCAAAAAGATTCAAGGGATCTCTAACTTGAATGGTTCATGAGGCACAATACTTGCTAAGGTTTTGCAAATGGGGTAGCAAGCTAAGTGGGCTTGATTGTGGAAAAACTCCAAAGTTAAGCGCGCTTGAGCCAGAGGAGTTCTGGGATGGGTGACCTCCTGGGAAGTCCTGGTTACCGGGTGCAAGCCCCGGAAGTGATGATTGATGCTATGTGATTCGTTCTCCACATTTCACTA
>APFE030831756.1:10517-25830 GCA_000404065.3 Pinus taeda
TAAATTGAGTGGAATATAATAACAACTTTTAAACCATTTAATTCCAAAACAACTCTATTTCACATTACTAAAATTCACATTAACTCAATAAATCATTGGTAGCCTAATCTTTCTTAATAAACAATAAATCGTTATCATCTAACACTACGGAATCAAAAGGATTTCAAAATAGTAACGTTTTATTAATCGAATTTTATTAAATTAAAGAAACTTCTATTATCAAATAGAGCGATGGGAGATTACGGAACTTCCGTTATTATCAAATAGAGTGATAATAGAGTGAGTGGTGGGAGATTACGTAATAGTTTTTAGTTTACAAATGGGTGAGAAACCGATATTTTTCTTATTTTTAATATCAAAATATTATAATTCATCTCTAAGAAAGAGGTGAGAAATAAAGTTGAATGGTAAATCATTGCCATGGAATTTTTTAGATATATGTTTCAACGAAAACATTGGAAACCAATTTTCTCAAGTGAGTGGAAGACTTTTTTTTTACCGATGAGCATTCATATGTTTGAACAAGAATATCAGTAGTTAATTTTCTCATCAAGTTTTGGGCGATGGTCTGACGACTAGCTCTGAAAAAGTGGCTTAGATCTCACGGTCGCTAGCACAGAACTGAGTTAAAAAGATTGTAGTTGCTCCCTTCAAGATTATGCATGTGACTAGATGATTACAACGGAATTCAGGTAGTGTTAACATATCGTGGTCAGTAGCACAGAACAGGGAAAAAAAACTGTAGTTGCTCCCTTGCAAGATTATGCATGTGATTGGACGGTTACAGTTGAATTCAGGCAGTGTTATGCCAACATTTGGGGGTCCAGGTTAGTGAAAAAGTAAGTTAACTCGGGGTTTGGGCCGCTGGAGGGGTGGTTTAGCTCTTGGGGGTCCTGTAGCACCTGAGGGAAGTCAGTAAAGTCTTGGTTTGTCGACTCCATTTCCTTAAGGTGATCTAGGAGGTTAAGTCATGTCATAGTAGCTCCTCATCTCATGTTTACACCAACAAGCCGATGAAAATGGGTAGATATGAGAGGTGGCATTACAGAGTGGTATGAGTGGTATCAGAGCATGGTTCAATACTTGGACTCGATGGAATAGATGCATGTTGCTATGCATGCATTGTCATAGTTAAGGTTGTTGGGCATGAGGTCATTGTATGAAGTTTATTTCATTATGATGGTGTTGGTATGTTATGATGTTCATGTGTTGGTTGAAATAGAGAAAGAGATGCAGATCATCAGAGTGAGGTTACAAAACTGGACCTCGAGGTAAGATCAGATCCTCATACAACTTTGTACGTTGGGTATGTAGGTATGTTGGTTAATGGTTGTATATTCCTAGTGGCTGTATACATGCATATCATCTATGGTTGTTATGGTTATATATACGTGTGATCATATGCACACACGTGTGATAGTCATGAATGATAGCAACTTGTTGTTATATGCATTGCAGTCATATGCATGATGATTATGGTCATTGCACCTAAGATCTTGATGTTATATGTATCATGCTATATGGGTTTCTCTATGAATATGGTTATGGTTATGATATTCAGGTATGATCTGATATACTTGTGATATTGTGTCATACTAATCTAAACTAACTTGTGCAGACGTGGTAGCCTCCCCTAAGATACATTGAGGTATGAGTTTGATCATGTCGCCAATTTGGTTTAGCTAACATGTTATGTTTATAATTTGTTTGATTTTTTTATTAATTGCATTATATGAGCATGTGTCTATAAGATTGCATGAAGGAATGATATTTTTTTTAATACGGTTGTACTAACTCGATATGTGTTGAGACAGTTGATATGTACTTGAGTGTGAGTAGGTGATAGTTTTAGTATTATGACTATGACTATGAGTTGATTCCAAATTATGACATGGTTGTTAGTATTGGTAAAGGTTGATTTCAAATTAATAGATATGATGTATTGATATTTGGAGCATGTCACTGACATGTGTGAGCAGTTGCAAGGCAGCATGCTTGGCACTAGCATGACAAGGTAATAGTTAATTTTTTATATAAATATCAATTGGGTGATGTGATAGGGCATAGTAAGACTCAATTATAGCAAGGTAAAAATTACAAGAAAGGAATTGCGTGAGAATTCCTTTGGCTATGTTGGAAACTACAATTCCAAACGAATGAGTGCTTTGCATGAATACAAGAAGTCTTCTTAACCTTGATTTTGTCTGACATTATGAGGATATGTGTTACTTTCATGAACATGTATTTGACAAGTATAATAGTTGGTTTCCAATTATGGTTGGATTCATCAAGGAATTGGAGTCCCTTGAGAGATTATATATGTACATGTTCAGTTACAAGGAAGTGTGTTTCGCACAACAAGGTAAGGTAACTGGTATATTGTTATGTTTATTTATGCACTTATAATTATGTGTTTATGGTAGTATGATGCATGGGATTGCATGGTAGAAGAGGCTCCAATGAAATCTTGAAGAAGACTCAGGTTGAGATTTCCCTAGGAAGAATTGGGAACCCATGGGAATTGAGTCAGGGTGTTTGTTGGGAGTTTTGTGCTTTCGGTCTTTTATGATTTGTTTACACTTGATTTGCAGTTTTGTTTATTTCTGGTGCATGGCCATTCCATTTTGTTTGGGGTGTCATATTGTTATTGGTTTCCATGATTTTTCTTCTTGTTTACTTTTTATTCTGCCTTTTGTGCTTGAGAGTCTTGGGAATTGGTTTGGGAAAGAGGAAAGTTAATGGAGGTTGGAGGGAGTTGAATGAAACCCAACAGGTAATGTAATACTCAAATGAAGATCAATGCATGAGTAAAGGGCAGTTTAAGGTAAGAATATGACATCCATTTGGATTGGATTGGGTCCATTGGGATAAATGGATGGTGGCAGGATAGTCATGAGGAAGGTAACAGGAAAGGTGAATTAAATGTATCTGAAGCATCATATGCCTTGGCTATGTTGGGGATCATTTTTCTCAATGTTGTGCATGGTGTGCATGGATAAAGGGAGTTCTCTTAACCTTGACTTTATGGTAACTAGTAATTATGTTGTGATCATAATTATGATGATGTCTATAAATTTATACACGTATGTATGTATCTCATTTTTTGACGGGCTCGTCAGGGGTCATGATTGTTTTATGTTGATGTTTATATGTATGTATGTATGTATGTATGTAGTTGCCTGACATGATTGTCAAGGATCGTTCTTGTGGAGGAATGATTTCTTATGCTAGTGAATGGCATGAAGAGGTTCCTGGTTTATGAGGAACCAAGTGGAAGAGTAGCCTGACATATCTACAAGGTCAGTATCATGTGAATATGAATTGATATTATGTGATAATTATATTATGTCTATGTTTACGCTATGGTAGGTAATGTTGAGGGATACATCAACTGAATGAAAGTAGTGTGATTTGCGACATGCTGGACAAGCATGGATAGTGGAAAGACATTAGAAGCTATGTTGCTTGGTAGAGACATTGTGGCCTCTAATTGTTCAGTGCTATTAATTTGTATATGTTGTACATGTGGTGTTACGAACATGTGGTATGGTGTGCATGTTGCATATGTAGTATTGTGTACATATGGTATATATGGTACTGTTTACATATAATGTTGTGTGCATGTTATATAAGTGGTGCTATGTACATATGGTGTTGTGTGCATGTGGTGTTTTGCACATGTTGTACATATGGCGCTATGTGCATGTGTTGTCGTGTACATGTTGTGAATATGGTGTTACGTACTTTGGGTGATGTGTACACCTTGGGAAAGTGGTGTTGTGTACATTGGGTGTTTTGTACACGTTGTGTAGGTGGCATTTTGTACATGTGGTATTGTGTACATGTTATACATGTTGTGTTGTGTATATTTGGTATGGTGCTATAGGTATTGCATAGTCGTTGTATCATGGTATGTGTATTTGTGGTATTGTACTGCGTGTATGTATATGTATTGTGTTGTACACTGGGTGTAGGTGTATGTTTCATGTTGTATGTCGAGTGTAGGTGTATGTGTTGTGTTGTACATTGGGTGTAGGTGTATGTATTTCATTGTGCACTGGATGTAGGTGTATGTGTTGTATTGTACACTGGGTATAGATGTATGTGTCGTGTTGTACACTGGATGTAGGTGTATGTGTTGTGTTTTACACTAGGTGTTGGTGTAAATGTTGTGTTGTATACTATGTATGTGTATGTGTTATACATTGTGATAAGACGTGGAGGTACGATACTTTCTGACCCTTATTGTTGATATTGAGGGTTGAGGCACTTTGGTCTCGAGATACCCTTGTTGCTGATATTGAGGGTTGAGGCGGTTTAGTCTTGAGATAGCCATATTGCTATTGAGGGTTGAGGTTGTTTAGTCTTGGGATACCGTTGTTGCTATTGAGGGTTGAGGCGGTTTAGTCTCAAGATACACTTATTAATGATATTGAGGGAGGAAGCAGTTCAATTTCTAGATTCCCTTGTTTCTTAAAGAGAAGGCATCAGTGCTTGTCGGGTTTGGAAACCAATTCAGTGTGTGTATAGAAATGATAAAAAACAAAGGTAGAAGTAAAGGATCGATTAAAGGATAAGTATCTTTATTTTATTTAATTTTTATTAAGCATGTGATCTATGAATCTGATTTATGATGGTTGCATTTTGAGCTAACTGGATGTGGTATGTTTAGACATGATGATTTGGTCAAAGATCTAGTTTGACTTGTTGTGGCAGAAAGTAAATGGAATTGCAAGTGTACCTTATTGAGGGACCACCAATGAGGTGTGATTTGAATCAGTTTTAATTCGTTTTATTCTAATGGAAATTATGCGCTTGGTATAGGAAAGCAAGGTAATCCCCAGTTTGGGTGGTTGAAACTGACTACAAGGGTTAGCAACAACGGAAAAAGGAATTGGAGCAAGAAACAATATGTTGGTAAATAATTCAGGGTCAGGGCCACTATGGGACACTGGTACCTAATAGCTCCCATTTGTTTCCATGAGCATGTTATGACTAGTATGATGGTTTTGAAGCAGGGATATGCCTTAGTTTTTGGACCTTTTTCATGCGAGGAAACATTGTCAAGGGATGGATCGCCCATTATAGGGGATGCGGGTGAACTTGGAAGGTGAGTGACTACACTAAAGGGGGTGACTAGATTTCCTGAGGGACTGTGTAGCAAAGAAGGGAAGGTTAAGGGATGGATTTGTTTTAGTTAGTGGCATTGTCAGAGGGAATTAGATGCATATTGTGAGTGTGCCCTAGAACAATGAGTCGATAATTGTTCACTAAGGGAACAAGTAGTGCAAGGATTGTAACACTAGACATTCGATGTAAGTTTGAATCTGACAGTGGATTTTGGACTTCCTGGGAAGGAGGTGAATCTTGGTACTAATCTTGAGGGTGGAGGTGTGAGCCTTTAGATTCCCTTGTTGCATATGCAGGCATCATATCCTTTTATTTTTTGGTTAGAGCAAATGCGCATATGTGTATATGTGTATATTATTGTAAATATTGTATCGAGTTGGATTTATAAAGCTCCACAAACAATATGATTATTTTCTTGTTGAAGGAAATCTGCATAAGTATATGTGTTTGCTATTGTAAATACTGTATTGAGCTATGTTATAAAGCTCCAGTAAATGGTATGATTTTCATGTTTTCAGCACGTTGATATTGTAAATATTGCATCGAGCTAAGTTATAAAGCTCCATGGGAAGTATGTTTTGGTTTTCAACGGTCTTGCTGGTTGTAGGCATCATAGAACACCAAGGACGGTGTTCCCCTAAGAGGGAGGGGTATGTAACAACTCTGGGTCATGGGACGTGTATTCCAAGATGAATGTTGGGCAAAGCATATTAGTGGGAATCACTTGTTTATTATAGCTAAGGGAAATTGGCAAAGGCATTAGAAATGGCTTTGGAAAGGAAAAAATGAATTATTGGCATTTTATTTATGAAAATAAAGGAAATTAGGAGAAAAAGAAGGTGAAAGGTCACATGTTTGCATAAGAAGGAAATTGAACGAAAAATAGAGCAAATTGAAGAAAATAGAAGCCTTAATGATAAAAAGGCTTATGAGGATTAGTTTATAGCATTTTGTCAGTTCAGTTTTTGAATTACTATGATAGAGGAGAAGAGCATGAAGAGGAAAATGAAAGAAAGAAAGAAAAGGAAGGAAAATGAAAGCAAAGGAAAGAAAGGATCAAGCAAGGAAAGGTTAGATAAAGAAGCTTCAATAAGAATACTTGTAGGTATTAGGGTGCATGTACGATTTCCTAGATGGTTTTGGCATGCATGGTATATTCACATGTGTATTTGGTTATTTGTTGTGAATGACATGGGTTTTGCTGGGTTTCAATAGTGGCTTCAGCTTTGCCTTTCCATTTCTGGATAGTCATGGTGTGATGGGATTCATTCTTGGTTGAGCTTTGGATTACCAGAAGGTTTTGGATCAGGGTGAGATGGTCTCAGGAAAATCCCAAGGGTTGGGGGTGGAGATGGATTTCTCGAGGAAGCCCTTAGCAGGTGGCTGGAGACAAGAAAATTACTCAAGGGATGGTGAAGGAATTCTGAGGCATCCAAGATCAGTTTGGTTTTGTGATCTCGAGACCAGTTTAGGTGAGATTAAGGTAGTGTGAGGGTGGAGGTGGTTTAACCTCTAGATTCCCTTGGTTGTTTATGGATTGGTTTATCCAATGAGATCCCACATTCATGCTTGGAATATGGCACATGGGTGATTAGCTAAAAGAAATATTTGGTTCAACACAATCTATGGCCGAGTGGTACGTGGAAGTCCCTAACTTGGTTGGCCTTTGCATATGTCAATAAGAGCTAAGTTCCTCTTTTATTTCATGAGTAAATGTAATTGTTATTATGTGGATTTAATTATTGTTCTATTATTTTCATATTTATGGTTATATGTTGGTTATAAGCATGGTTTTATGATAGATCCAAGTTATGGATCTTATCATGTTTGATTAATAAATGAAGGTTTATTGAATGCATGACCTAATAGATGTTATTGAAACTATTGTGAGAGGGCAATAGTCCTCCTTGGTAAACCTTAGATAAGTTTCAGATCTCTATGTTCAGATATGCATTTAGGACCTGTAGGTTGCGTGTTCATAATGTGTTTGACAAAATGACTCTCATGGCTAGGATGGGCTAGGGTGAGTACCTGATCAAGTTTTGTGTTAAAAGCTTTGTTTATGTGTCATACATCATTCTAGAAAGTCTCATTGAGTTCTAGGTAGTGGCTTGGTGACTAGCCTTGTAAAAGTGTCTTAGATATCATGGTTGCTAGCACAGAACTAGGTAAAAAAGATTGCAGTTGCTCTGTCGCAGGCTTATGCATGCGACTCGAGGATTACAATCAAATTTGGGTAGCTTTATTCCATAATATGGGGGTCCATATCAATGAAAAAGAAAGTTAACTCAGGGTTTGGGAAAATAGAGGGATGGTTTAGCTCTTGGGGGTCCTGTAGCACCTAAGAGAACTCAGTAAAGTCTTGGTTTGTAGACTCCATTTCCTTAAGATGATATAGGAGGTTGAGTCATGACATCGTAGCTCTTCATCTCATGTTTACCCCAGCAGGATGGTGAAAGTGGGTAGATATGAGAGGTGGCATTACAAATATATTCTAATTCATTCCCTAACAATGGCCACAAAAGATGTTGACGCTCCTAGAGACAACCCCCAGGTTGAGGAGAAGGTCAGTGTTTAGGACATATTAGAGTCTCTTATAGATGAATCATTATTGCTCAAGAGTTGAAATATTGAATGATTTAAATTTGGTTCAGTAATCATACTCATATACCAACCACATCACATACATTGACAACATTTCCTTCCAAATAATTAAAGGTCAGCCATGGTGGCCTACACACAGATAGTGAAGATTATTTAGTTGTTGTAGTATAGGTGAGGGAAGAGATGAAGAATGAAATCTTGTGAAGAGGGCTAGAGATAGAATCTTGTACACTAAGCTTAAGTTGAATAATGTGTAGACAAAGGAAATGCGATTAGAAATCATGGAGCGCATTTTAAGGCTCTAAAAATTAAATCTACAGGTACCATTTTCCTTAGCATGACATAGATAAATATGACATACAAGATTGATTTCCAGCAGCTACAATTACATGATTTCTAAAAGGAAAGAAACACATGAAAATCATAGACAGATATAGGAACACATACTCCACATATCAATGCTTGGAATCACTAAAATATTCTTCATTAGTATTTCGAAACAACATACATGTCATTAATCCTCATAACTTGCAAAACTTGCAGAAAAATTGCAACCTCTAAAATAGAAAATCAAACGCCTACAAATGAGTTCATCTTCCCTTTTATAGGAAGATTCATAGCAAAAAATAGTTACAAAATATCTTGTAGTGTGAAAACCGTCTAAAATAATCAGCTATGTGGGTGTGCCAAAGGCCTAACTATTCTAATTATTACATAACAACTTGATTCTTTCTTGAAAATAAAATATTTACAAAAAATGTCAAAATGGAAGAGATATGTTATGATTTCAAATCAGAAAAGATCTGCAATATTGGCTTGCTTGATCCTTCGAGGTGGACCCATGCTCCACTATCCATCTTTGCCATGATTTTTGAAGGTTAAGAAGTATCTCCAACTCAAGAGGGGAACAAGGCTTGATTTGTGTTTGACTATTGAAGGTAGCCTCTCACAATGGTGGCAACATCTAAGTAGAGATATTGGTGAGTGATTTCAAAACCAACCAATTCGTGTGGGGTTTGACCAGAAAGTGCCAATTGGCTTCGAGATCAATTTTTCTCAGCTAGTTAACCTTCTATGTGAACTCAACCGACTGTTCAAGCCAATTCCTAAGTAGGATCTCCACATATGGCAAGGAATCTTTGAGACAATTGGAGATTTGATTCAATTCAAGTGAGGAATCATTAATGGTTTCCAACAAGGCATTTTACATCTCACGCACATCACTGATGTTATTTTTAACTGATCGTATCTGGGATTTCCATACCTTAAGGATAACTTATTTATGCATTACATCAATTTTAGGAAAGTCAGATTTCCTCCCCTCAACACTAGCTTGCCATTCTAACATTTCGTTAAGGTCCTTCTTAGCTTCATCAAAACATGAAATCATTTCTGCAAGTTCATTAGTCAGAGCATTTCCCAACCTGCATTATTCCTAAATCAAGTTCAACTTCTCACAGAACAATCATTGCTGCCTCTATAGTCGTACATTCAAATTATGGGCCTCCTACTTGAAATCCTTCAGCTGAAGGGTCCCCCTTTGTAATTTCTTTATCTTCTGATGGGATTATTGGAGTTGTTTATCCTTAGCCTTAATCTCATCTACATGATGAATTTGAAGGGAATTGAACTATTTTGTAGATCTGTGAGTGTAATCTCCTTTTGATCTAGTTAATCTTGCCACTTTGCTTCCAGTTGCTCCTTCTTATTGATGAGTTCTCATTCCAAGGAGGAAATATTCTCATCCTTCTCTCTTAGCAATTCTTGAACTTCCATGGATTTTTCTTAGATTTCTTCAGGGCTTGATCAAACTATTCCCAGACCTGCTCCAAGTTTGTGTTCATCGTATGTAGTTGTTCTTCGGGATCTGAAGAACCAATTGTTGTTGTTCGTCATTGTTGGGGAGAGACCAATGGTTGGGAGGAACTCCCTTGCTGAGTAGATACTAAGGTATCCTTTAAATATATTTTTCATTGTAGAGGAAGTTGCAAAAAATCCAATGGTAGGGGGGTAGTCTTGCATCTCTAAAGGTGAGCAATTTCTTTCACTCCTGGACTAACAAATCCTCATTCACCCTTTTCAAAACTAAATCAAAGGAACTTGTTTCAGCAAACAAGTCATCAAACGCGTTTTCTTCATGGAGGAACCTTCTGATACTAGAGTTCAGGGCTACTTGCTTTGCCACTCTATATGGGTCATAAAGCCCAGTAGGAATAACGACCAACTTTAATATCTCAATAGGCTTTAGTTCCCTTTTAGCATGCCCATATTTGGCCAAAGAGAAGATTACAAAAGGCATGGGGAATTGAGGCCACACCTTCTTGTTGGAATCTTCTAAGGATTTGGTAATCCCGTGGCTAACTTTTTGGTATGCCACCTACCTACACAACAACTTGTCTGGGATGTATAGTGGTAAGACATGTGGGGGTGCATGACTACCAAAGACTCTGATGTAGGTGAATGACTCTTCACCAAACCAATTCAAAATCCTCCTATGGTCTTCCATAGCTTCCCAGGACATTTTGGGGGGCTTAGTTTCAAATATAATTTTATAGATTGGGACCATGACCTTGTGATAGATTTGTTAGAAAAGACAAAAATAATTGGTCTCACAAAGTACATCCTGATAAATGTAAATTGGTGTTGGATCAGAGATGGTCCACTTCCATCCCATGGCTAGAAATTCAAGGGAATAACAGAGGGATTCCATGACATAGGTTGACATATAAAATGAAGGAATTTTATTCTCCGAGACAATACGGGAAAATTGGAAGGCTAGAATGTGTTTGGCCAAATTATTTAATAAAATAGTGGCCCAATCGAAGATGTACCACTCAGAAGACCCGTCAATTTAAGGGACCCAATCATCAGGTAATTTAGACACATTTGGAAATGCATGTAGCCTACAGAGCATGGAAACTACTAACTAAAAGAAGAAGCTAGTGAATATATGGAGTACTTACCATATTTCTCCTTTTTGTGCTTGTTCGGGTCACTCCTCTAGTCTTTAATGGAGTCAGTTGGATCCTCATTCTTTTTACCTAAGTCATCCACATACTTTTTGTCATAAACACATTGAGGGTTTGCCAAGTGGTACATCTCCTTAAAGGCTTTTCTTGAAAACAAATCAATTGTGGTGCCCTTAATGGTGTGGAACTTCCTCTCTGTGATATCCACCATTTCAGTAACCCATCTAACCATGTCCGTGTAAGCCAGAATCCGAGGCCACGCTCCAGTTTTGTGCAAGAAATAATTGGCCTTGTTATGTGGGGTTGCCTTTGAGGTGGGGGTTTCATCGTTGACGATGACTATTCTAACAGTCACTTGGGGACCTTCATATTTAAAATACTTGTAAAATTCCTCCCATGAGGAATGCCTTGAATCCCAGGTGCATACAGTGTCCGAAAATAGTCCTACCCCTGGTAACTTTTCATCAATGGTTTCTCTAAATGGAGTAGTGGGTTGCTACATAGGGGCTTTCAACTTCCCCTTGGCTTTCTTCATTTCTTCCTGATGAGGGTGGTATAGGATTTCTTTGTAAGTGGAGGGAATAAAACACTGTGAGTGCATGAAGGTCTTCACTTTGGTTGGAAGTTGATTGGAGGTAGCTGCAAATAGATGGAATGGCTTGCCATAAAATTATTTTAAATAGACCTATTTAAATTGCAACAGTCAGCACGTGGGATGCAACCATTGGTTCACGGGGATTTCAAGCGAGAAAGGGAGGAGATGGCATGGGGGGGAGACATGTGGAGTAACTCTATTGGGCAGAGGAAAAGGGAGGAGGGTGATGTATCAAATTGTCTCACACTGGCTTGCCATGCTCAGTTGATAATGGTCCCAATTGCTGACATGGTCATTGTGCTACCCTGTTAGGTGGTGGGCCCATTTTATCTCTTCTAGCAAGGTTCCTGGGTGGAGTTGGAGGCAAGGCTAGACCCACCAGAATTAGTCACAACCATTGGTTTGCACTATCCATTTTGTTGACTCTAACTTTCCAGGGGCAAGCATCGGATTAATGACCTCGATTGTTTACCGACTGGAGCTTCTCCTGGGTGAGGTAGCTTCAAGATGGATGATGATCTGCTCCGTAGGTGGCTTCCCTTTAATCCTTTTCATTTGAGAAATGGGGGAGGGCCCACTACCACTTGGTGATTCCTCCATGCCGAAAAATGGCGCCGCTTACTACTAAGCTGGAACCCAGATGCCTCGGTGCTCTAGTCCCCTGGTCCCTGAAAGCCCGGTTCCTTTTGAAACTTAATTTGCAATTGTTACAAGGTTCTGACCCTTTGGGGTATACTATTGGGATGACGCCAACAAATCCACATGTCAACGTGTGATTAATCCATGTGTCATCCATATATGGGTCCTTTGGGTACCTGAAAACTTCAAAACTATTTGCCATGTGTCCCCATCCCAGTGGGTGGTTGCTGATGTCACCTATTCCCAATGATATTTTTCCACCTGTCTAGTCAAAGGAGAGAGAGAAGGGTCCCTAGTGCTTTTCTATGTGATCATTTCCTTCTATAAATGGTTCAATATGAGTGCCTTTGAAATTTGAGTTAACAAAAGGTTACAGGGTTTCATGGTCGCGAGGTCTAAGCCTCCAATTTTTGTTACAGGGTCACGTCAATAGACGACCTCGACTCCGACAATTGATGGATCCATGGTCCTTGGTCCCTAAAATCCTTTTGAATTTGATTTTATAACGAGTTATGAGATTCTAGGGTCATAGGGTCTCCGAGATTTTGACTTTTATGGGTCCAACTTTGACTGCCCTTATCTTTTGATCTAGGAGGCCAATTTCAGACTTCCTTATACTGTTGGAAATTTTCCAGAGAAATTTCTGATTGAGTGGGTCTAATATGGTCTTTGAGCTCATATGTTTCTTCGAAAATGGCCCCAAACTCTTCTATGTTTTCCACTTCACCCCCTTTGTCATGTAAGGCTTAAGGGAAAAGAAGAGGAGCGTACAACAAGAAATCTAAAGCTTGATTAGAGAATCTATTACAATGTTATGCTCTTGACCTACGAGAAGATACTAGAATACAAAATATGTGAAGAAATATACCCAGAACACAGAACAATAAGAAATAATAGCAAGTATTTTATTATTCAGAAAGCAATGTTCACTTGCCTCTTCGAGGGGGCAACCTCCAATAGAGCTGGGCTCAATTACAAAATAAGACACGATGCTCCTCGAGGGGAGTCTCTATCCTTTATATTGGATTCATACATGCAATACCATGGGTCAATACCATGGTTCTTATTAATACCACCTATCTAATACCATGGCCCATTTACAACTCACTGTGGTCCCTTCTTTAAATGCGGGTCAACCACTTACAATTATTAATATGGGCTTTATTGACTCTTTACTTAACTATAACTATGACTCAATCCTATTGAATCAATAAGGGGGTTAAGGTTGGACCCTAACATGACCTCACCCATAAGAATAACCTTGTCCTTAAGGCTGAAGCTGCGGAAACTACTGAAGGATAGTGGTTGGTTCCCAGGTTGCATCTTCCGGAGAGGTGTCTTTCCACTTGATGAGGACTTCCTTGATCGTGTGGCCGCGCAGGTGCTGTTCTCGTGTGTCAAGAACCTGTTTAGGTTGGAGCCAGATTGACCCTTCTTCATCCAATTCAGGTAGACTGGTTTGAATTCGGCAATGGTTCCCAATCACTTTCTTGAGGCATGAGACATGGAAGACTGGATGGAATTTTGCAGTGGGTGGCAAAGCTAGCTTGTAGGTGACTTCTCCAATGTGCTGAAGTACTTGATAAGGTTCGTAGAATTTTGGAGATAATTTTTAACAACCCTTGTCTTTGAGTGATGTTTGCTTATATGGTTGTAGCCTCAAAAATACCTGATCCCCTTCTTGAAATTGGCATTTTGAGCAATGTTGATCTGCCTGTTGCTTCATGCGGTTTTGGGCTTGATGAAGATTCTCTCTAAGGTGGGCCAGCATGGTTGTGCGGTTCTGTAGGAGTTGATCCACTGCTTGTACCTTTGAGCATCCCTTAAGATAAGAAGTAGGGGAAGGAAGGAGTTGACCATAAACTGCTTCATATGGAGTCATTTTGGTGGTGGCATGATAGTTGGTGTTATACCACCATTCAGCTAGAGGTAACCATTATACCCATAGGTGTTTCTTTTCTGAAGTGAAACACCGAAGGTAGGTCTCTAGACATTTGTTGACTGCTTCAGTTTGACCATCAGTTTGTGGATGATAGGAAGTACTGAGTTGAATTTGGGTACCTTGTAGCCTGAAGAGTTCCTGCCAAAAGTTACTGGTGAAGATCGGGTCATGATTAGACACAATGGAAGTGGGAAAGCCATGCAATTTGAAGATCTGGTCCATAAAACATTGAGCGACCAAAGTCGTTGTAAAAGGGCGGGGTAGGGCGCAAAAATGAGCATACTTAGAAAGTCTATCCACAAACACCATGATGATGGAGTTGTTTCCTAACTTCGGAAGACCCGTAATGAAATCCATAGAAACCTCTATCCATATTGAGGCCGGGATGGGCAATGGCTGTAATGTGCGTGGGGATTTGACTGTTTCTCCTTTGTGGCGCTGACAGACGTCGCACTCAGCTACAAAAGTAAGAATGTCCTTTTTCATGCCTGTCCAAAAGAATGATCGTCGAGTGCGAGCATAAGTCTTCTGAAAGCCTAAATGTCCTGCAGTGGGAGATGAGTGAAACTCCGCCAAAATGCGGCTTTTGAGGGTGGATGTTGGTGATATCATGACTCTGTCCTTGTAGCGAAGAATCTCATGCCGCCAAGAGTAGCCCGCTGTGGAATTTGGATTCGCCTGCAATTGATTAATGAGTTGGGAGAGCCAGGGATGTGAAAACCATTCCTTGCAAGCCTCTTCAATCCATTATGGAATAGGAAGGGAGATTGCGAGTAGGGTGCTTTCCTCCTCAAATTGACGTGATAACGCATCTTCTACGATATTTTCGCACCCTTTCTTGTAAATTATCTCATAATCATATCCCAGCATTTTGGCGAGCCATTTATTTTGTTGTGGTGAGGATAAGCATTGCTCCAAAAAATATTTAAGGCTTTGATGGTCTGTGCGGATTTGGAAACGCCGCCCCAATAAGTATGGCCACCAAGTATCTACTGCATGTAAGATGGCCATCATCTCCTTCTCATAGGTAGATTGTCCCAATTTTTTCCCACTTAGCTGTTGGCTAGTGAAGGCCAAGGGTTGACCTTCTTGCATTAAGACCGCCCCAATACCCGTACCTAAAGCATCACATTCAATCACAAAAGATTTGGTGAAGTCAGGTGGTGCTAATACGGGAGTGGAACACATGGCATGTTTGAGAGCTATAAAGGCCTGTTGTGCTTCATCATTCTAGAGAAATGAATTTTTCTTGAGGAGTTGAGTGACGGGTCTAGCAATGCGACCATAATTGCATACAAATTTACGATAGTAGCCTGTGAGACCCAAAAATCCTCTCAAGCTCTTCAAGGTCTTTGGTTGAGGTCAATCCTGCATTGCTTGGATCTTTTTGGGGTCCACCCTGACACCTTCACGCCCCACAATGTGGCCCAAATA
>APFE030831756.1:25868-46108 GCA_000404065.3 Pinus taeda
CCCTGACACCTTCACGCCCCACAATGTGGCCCAAATACTCAACTTCTTCCATGCCAAAAGAGCACTTGGACATCTTGACAAATAATTTATGCTTCTGAAGCAGTTGCAAGAGCAGATCTACATGCTTAAGATGTGTGGCCCATGTGTGGCTGTAGATGAGGATGTCATCAAAGAAAACAAGGTCAAATTTTCTGAGATATGGTTTGAGCAGGTGGTTCATAAGGCTCTCAAAAGTGGATGGGGCATTACAAAGACCAAATGGCATGACCAGGAACTCATAATGGCCTTCATGAGTTCGGAAAGCAGTCTTTGGAATGTCTACTTCTTTCATGCGAATTTGGTTATAGCCCAAGAGAAGGTCAAGCTTAGTAAAGAATTGAGCCCCATTTATTTCATCCAACAAATCATCGACAATCGGGATGGGAAATTTATCTTTGACCGTCAACTTGTTGAAGGCCCTGAAGTCTGGACACATATGCCATTCCCCATCTTTCTTGAGCACCATGACCACAGGCGATGAATAAGGAGTAATGCTGGGACAAATGATGCCTGCTTCCAAGAGTTCCTTGATGATTTTTTCAATTTCATTCTTTTGGGCGAACAGATATCTATATGGGCACACATTTCGTGGTTGGGCCCCTGAGACCAAAGTAATGCTATGATCATGTTCCCCTATCGAGGGTGGAAGCTCATGAGGCTTGTCAAAGACTGGTAGATGGTTGTTTAAGATCTGTTGCATCTCAGGATGAATATGAAGAGAAGTGAGTTCGAAGGCCTGGATGGCATTAAATTGGGCTATAACTCCATGGTGGCCCTTTTTCAACAAATTTTCCATCCTATGTGAGCTAATGATAGAGGGATCACCCGGCTGGAGTCCGCGGAGGGTATGTGTGTGGTTTTTCTGCTTAAAGCTCATATATAACTCCTGGAAATCCATTGTGATTGGGCCAAGCGTGCGAGGCCATTCAGTGCCTAGGACAATGTTGCACCCTCCCATGTGTATGGAAAACATGTCGGCCTTTAACTGATAATCCCCCATTTGAAGTTTGACATTTTCACAGCGGCCTTGACATTTCATTGTCCTCGCATCAGCAATTTGGACCTGGAAGTTAGAAACTGCTTTGACAAAACAATGCACTACTTCTGCGATTCTTTGATGGACAAAGTTATGTGTACTGCCACTATCAATCAAGACTACTACCAGGCGATGCTTAATAAAACCTCTGATTTTGAGAGTTTGGGGAGAAGAAATCCCTGCCAAAGCATGTAGCGAGATAACTGGTTCTTCATGTACATTGTCCGGCTGGTTGTCCCCATCTTCCTCCTCTGGTTCCTCCAGTGGTGGGGCTTCCTCCGATGAACTGTGATCAGCAGCATCAATTTGAAAGAATTTGGGCTCCTTGCATTTATGCCCAGGGGAGTATTTCTCATCACAGTATTAACAAAATCCTTGCTTTCTTCTTTCCGCCATTTCCGCTAGTGACACCTTTTGAACCTTGAGTGTTTGGGTAGTGCTTTGAGCCTGGGCGGGGCGACCCTTGGCTATGAAATTTGGGCGATTGGACTGGGCCGCTAACGCACGTTCTACTCACGGGCTATCCTGCAAGCATGTAGCCATGAGATAGGGTGTTGCAGTTGGATGTGGGCTTGTATGGCTTCTTTGAGACCACTGACAAAACATTCCAAGTGGAACTCATATTGTAAACCTCCTGTGCAGAAAGCTAAGCCTTCAAAGGCTGTAATATATTCGTTCACTGTTCCTATCTGTCGGAGCTTAGTGAGACGACCCAAAAAGTTAGATTCATGGTCAAAGCGATCCGTAAGAGCTTTTTTGAATGTCTGCGAAGTCACGGGCCTTCCATAGCAATGTTGATGCCACTGCCACCATTTCCATCTTTCATTGTCCAAGTACATGCTACCCACACTAAGCTGAGTCGCATCATCTCTTATGTGATTTAGTGTGAAATATTGCTCCATTTGTGCTATCCATGTGGCCGGATGAAAGCCATCAAATTTATACACGTCCAGCTGGGGTGGTCACGTCTTAGATTGTTGGTGGTTGCCAAAGAGGTGAAGAGAATGGCTAGACTCGCCCTCAATGTTTTCATTGAAATTATATGCCTCCACGCGTTCCTCCATCTTGCCCTTTGAGAGTGTGGCAACTAAGGTCTTTAGCGACGACAGTACCTTGTTCAATGTTGATTCTAGGATGTCGATCTTCTCATTGGCCATAGCTTGAGCTCTAGTTTGTACCATGCACCGCTCCGATGTACTTAAAATTTGGGACCGCCCAAAATTTTTTTGGCGCTAACAATTGAATGGTACCCTCTTGCTCAGCTCGTCGTCCTGATTCTTATGGGCTAAGTCTCATATAAGCATCCTGGGGGGTCTCCGAAAGGAGTTTTACTCGCTTAGGTATACTGCAGTAGCCGAATCCCAAAAAATTAAATGCTACCCAAAGTCCTGCGAGAATCACACCTAGGTATAGGAGCCCACCCAAATAGTCAGATCTGTCAACAGTGATCGAACCCCTGCTGCTAGATCTGAATGGTGGATCTGATTGTTGCGACTGCTACAGAACCCAAACTGTTAGATTTGGATGGCAGATCTGATAGATTTGATTGGCAGATCTGATGGATCTGAATGGCGGATCAGATAGATCTGAATGGCGGAACTAATTGTTGCTACTGCGACAGAAACCCACCTGCTAGATCTTATCTGGCAAAGATGATGCGTGATCCAGAGAGAGACACGGAAATGATGGCCACAAGGAGTGTCAGGTGCTACAGATCGCAATATACATAAGGGCCTGAAAGTAGTACTTGGCCCAATCTTTCAGGGCACTAACCAAGGAGGATCAACCGTACCCTTAGCCGTACAACCCGACTACCCTATCGTATGCGCAAGTAATCTCCCCGAATGTTGTTCTCGGTGTACTGTAGTAGAAAGACGGCCGACGGTTTATCTATGGCGAGGTTTCAAGAGAGCCAAGGGGGCTTCCAATATACCTAGAGGGTACTTGGAAGACAGTCCATGCGAGGTTCTATCTAATGCGCTACTACTCGAAGGGGTACCCACAGGGGTTACAAGGGAGTCCAACAAGCGTGACCACCTCTTGTATTTCCTGCGTGCATGCCTCCCCAAATCCGCAGGTTTATGTGCTCAACAACAGATGCCGTGGTTTAAAGATGCCAAAACACGTCTCTAGCCAAATTTTTTTTTGCTAAAAATTGGAGATCCCACCGGCCCTGGAAAGTGCTCTGATACCATTTGTTATGCTCTTGACCTACGAGAAGATACCAAATACAAAATATGCGAAGAAATATACCCAGAACATAGAACAATAAGAAATAACAACAAGTATTTTATTATTGAGAAAGCAATTTTCACTTGCCTCTTTGAGGGGGCAACCTCCAATAGAGCTGGGCTCAATTACAAAATAAGACATGAATCTCCTCGAGGGGAGTCTCTATCCTTTATATAGGATTCATACATGCAATACCATGGGTCAATACCATGGTTCCTATTAATACCATCTATCTAATACCATGGACCATTTACAACTAATTGTGGCCCCTTCTTTAAATGTGGGTCAACCACTTACAATTATTAATATGGGCTTTATTGACTCTTTACTTAACATAACTATGAATCGATCCTATTACATCAATAAGGGGGTTAGGGTTGGACCCTAACATACAACCAAGACCCCAATAATTTTATAAGTTCCTTCTTTGATGGATAACGTTGGAAGGTGTTTACTCTCTTGAGATGAGTTAGAGGTTTTCCTCAATAGGTTCCTTGGCACATCTTTACAAGAGGAGTGGTGGTCCACAAAGAGACAACAAATATCATATTTACAGTCACCAAGTGATTAACAAAATATGCTCACTCCATTTGAGTATCTAGAAAAAAGATAATGCCAGTTAAATTATTGACTCAAAATTCACTAGCAGCTTTTGAAAGGAATTGTTTCACCAAGTGGGAACCTCATTAACAATAAATATTGAATATAATCCAATGAAAAATGGACAAAGTGGTAAACAAATGCCTTGAAGGATATTTGAAGAACTTTATGAATGATTGTGAATTGTGGTGACACAAATGGTTACACCTTGCATAATGGTGACACAAGACTACCTATCACATCTTTTAACACTTTATATGAATACCTAACATTGTCAATTAAAAAATATGTTGTTGTCAATTTCAAATTTCCCAGTGCAAAAAATTATTTAATCACTTGTGGTGATATCCTTGGAATCCTAAAGAATCATCTTGAACAAGCAAGTAATGAGCTTCATGAAAATCATCTACACTGATGAAAACACTTTATCTTATAATACTTTGCTTATGCTCACGCTAGATCTCAATGTCGGAATATTTCTAGTAGCATTGATTTTCATAAATTATTATTTTTTGAAAACTAAAGAGAGAGCTACAAAAATTTCTCTCTAAACTTATTAATCATAAACACAAAATGTTGTTGGGGGGAAGCTCAATTGTTGATTGAAGTAATGTGAAATGTAGTATACCTAGGGGGATAATATGGAGGTACCCAAAGAAATAATGTGATGTAAGGATAATAAATAAATGGGCCATACTTAGTAAATAAAGTGTTCTACCTGCATAATGCAAGAGACCACAAGTAGTTAGGAAATAATGTGATATGCCCATAGTATTGGATATATGGTATTGAAATACCCATGGTTATTACTGGTATTGTATGTATGAAGCCTACATAGAGGCTAGAGACTCTCCATTGAGACATGTCAAGTATTGGTTTTGTATTGACAAACGATGACTTGTGGAGTGATCTCCTTCCTTAAGGAGTATTTGTATGGTGTTACCCTAGCTCAAGAGTTTTGATTAATAAATATCTTAAGATTCTATATTTTGTTCTTGTATTTCTCTTAAGATTATTTGCAATTATTTTTTTGCTAAGCTTGGCAGGATACTTCATTTTATATTTATAAACGGCGAATTTACACCACATATATGAGATAGGTGGCCTCAACTTGCCCATTGGGAAACAAAGTTTGTTGGCCACCTATCATTGTTATAAGCCATCCAAAAATAGTAAAGTTTCAATCTTTTTAACCAAGCTAAGTATGTATTAGTTTCATGACAAAATGCTATATGTCTATCTATCTTAAGCATGCATAATGTAAAGTAAATGCTACCCGCATAAAACAAAAAGAGATCAGATTAAATAACTATTTCTGCTACTCTTCGGATGCCAATTCGACCAGTTTCAAATCCTTGATAGTTTCACCAAGCATCTAAGTTAATTTGATGATGCATGGGATGTACCTTTGGATTCTATCCAGATGGATGTCCTTCTTATGGAACTAGAATTGGATTCACTGCAAATCCTGTTTGTAATTGGGCATGTCTTAGAGGGACAGAGCCATCCCCACTGATATTTGTTCCATGGCCTTCCCAAGCAGGCTTTTCATAAGCCAGTAGAGATAAAGGGTCTACTTAAATTGAGTTATTCTTCCTTTGGTATTCCCAGGGTTTGGGACTAAGGTCCTGCAATTCTCTATCTCCTCCTCTATCTCACTGTGTTACTTAATTTCTTCCTCCCATTATTCTAGCAGATTACGAATGCCTACATCTGTTCCCTCTTGGTAATCCGCAACGAATTTACTAATGAGGTGTTCAAAAAACTTTCGTCCTCTATGCAGTTCTGAAGTGCTCGGGTCTTTGGCCTTTGCAGGCTCCCTCCCATGTTTGCCGTGATCTCTTCCTCTCGCAAGCCGAGCCATCACAACTCTATTCAAGACCTGTTCACAGGAATGGGGTGTTAACCTCTAGCTTTGAATCTCATTGCCGGTGTTCTCCTTAATCCTTTTCCTAGCCCACTTACTCTCAGAGTAGGACGTAGTTTGGGTGACAACCCGATTGGAAGACGAGGCCAGTCTCCTTATCCTGGAATGCTTCTCACTTCTCCCTTCCCAGTGTCACTCATACCTAGAATGGTTGATAGTCACCTCTCTCGAACAAGCAAGAGTCCCCATGCTCGGGTGAGCCTTTCCATTCCCCTCTACCTAGTGAAACTACATCGCTCCTCTGCTTTCCTTATAGTCTACCCATCCCCAGTACACAACCTCTCCCGTTCCGCCCTAGTTATCATGCGAGGTCACAATGCAGCTCTCAGGAGGGGCTTCCCGGCCATTGGCTACGTCAATACTCAGATGCCTTATAACCAAGATGCAGAACCAGACAACAGCCATACAATGCCTGTGACGCTTTCCCCAGCAAGTCCCCCAATTCCCCTCCCAGGTTTCTCCCGATCCCTCCAGCAAGAAACAAACCATGTTTCCATCACAAGAGGGTTGCAGGACCAAGATACATACCTGTGCTCGCTCCGCAAATGCCGTCGACAATGCCTGTGCCTCCTTGCTCCAGTTATCCAGCTCCAAACTCCACAAACAACAATACAATTACCACTTCCCTATCTTACCTTAACTCCACAAACAACAATACAATTTCCAATCCCCTATCTTACCTTACCTGCTACACTTCCTGCCTTTTCCTTGCCATGCTTGCCACCTTTCCCACCACCCTTGCATGTATTCATGCGAAGGGCCACCGCACCCATCGCCATGAGCGTGTGGGGGGCGGTGGGTGGTACCCTTCCTTTACTCCTCATAACTATTCATTATCCCTGCCATCCTTTGCCACACACCCTGATCGGGGTTTTGGTTGTTTAGATTCCCATTTTCCTAGATTTGTTTGCGATCTTGGGCCAATATTTCCTCTAGAGCTTTGAACCTGTCATCCTTGGGCTGTATTGGCCATAATTGTTCCAGTGAGCCATTTTGTTGATTACAACCCCAGTTGGCCAGGAAGTTAGCCGCTTTATTCCCTTCCCTTCTTACATGTCAGACCATTATATAGTCGAACTTGTGAATGAGATCCCCTATCTCTTGTATAAGGCATGTTGTCCTCCAACTTTGGCTCAGTTTGTCCCATGATGTGCCATTTTTTAGTTTCACCAAGGTGGTTGTGACCAGACTAGAGTCTCCTTCAACCATGACGTTTTGATATCCCATTCTTACAGCTATTCGAAGTCCTTGACCCACTGCAGCGAATTCTGCCTCGTTGTTTCTTGCTATCCCATACGAGTTAGAAATGAGCCACATGTTAGCTTGAGTTTCTTAGAAGATGTCACCAAGGCCTACTACTCCTGAGTTCCCTTTTGAAGCCCCGTCGAAATCAAGTTTTATGAAACCTTCTCCAGGGGTAGTGAATTGAACCGGGGAACCTATATCCATCCTATCTTTTTGCCAAGCACTTGGAGCCAACATTTCCATTGTTATGTTAAGTTTTCAAAGGATTCTTGCTTCCTGGGGGGGAACTTGCTAATTTTCAGGGCTCCATTTTTTTGCTAATATAGTCTCCCTAATGTTTCTAGTTATTCCTTCCCACACCTGATCTTAGTTTGATATTTTATTTTTGAAAACTCTGTGGTTTCTTTCTTTCCATATGGCCCATAGGTTTAAACCTAAGGCCAGTTCCCATGCTCGGTTCAATACTGGACTTGCGAAAATATTGTTGCACCATAGAAGGATTGTTTCCTTTATGCTGTGGCAATCCCGATCCATCCTTTCGAAGACTCATTGCAGCTGACTCCATTTCTATTCTGCAAACAGACAAGAATTTAGCATATGCTCCATCTCCTCTCTGTTTTTTTGGCACTTCTAGCATAGGGACGGGCCCTGAATTCCCTTTTTCTGAAGTTTGTCCCAGATTAGGATCCTCCCTTTGGATACCAACCATAGGAAATGGGCTACCTTTGGCCACTATCCCCCCTTCCAGATTTTTTTCCAAAGAAGTCCTTGTCCATCTTGAGCTTGTTCTGCTTTCAAGTCATACACTTCTTTGCTGGTGAAGGTACCTTTCATGGTGTGGCTCCATCTTAGAATGTCCGGGTCATTCCTAATCATGATTTGTCTAGATCTTATTTCTTTTTTGAAATCTTCCCATTGCTCTGTCTCTATACCTTGGCCCCAATCTTCCTTCTTCTTCCATCTCCTCCAATTCCCTGTTCCTTACTCCTCTTTCCAGAATTTCTCTACATATTGGATGTTGTTATCATTGGTAAATCTATATATGTCTCTGAGGTCTTGCCTATCTACTAGTCTTTCTCTTTGTTGCGATGAGTCCTGCCAAAATCTTGTTGTTCTGCCATTGCGAATTTTCCAAAAATCATGCTGGTTTATAAGATCCCTATTTTGGCTTACCAAGTTACATATTGCTGATCCTTTGGGTGGGTCTCTATAACATAGTATGTCCTCAGTTCTCTCCGACATGTTATACTTTCTTGTCCATATTTGTTTCCATAATTCCCTTCCTCCCCCTAGCCATCTCCACCATAATTTAGCTCCCATTACTTGGTTTAAAGTCTATGGGTCTCTAAGGCCAAGCCCTCCTTCCATATTTTTTTTACCAATCCCTGCCAAGATATAATGGCCCATTTCCTTGTTTGTTGAGCCCCTCCCCATAGCAATTTTTTAAATATATCAACCATTTTGGTGCATGCCCCCTTAAGGGCTGCCATGCCTGACAATTGGTATATGGCAATCGACAGAAGCACTAGTTTGAGGAGGAAAGTTATGCCTGCTAGGTTGAGGAATCTAAAGGTCCAACTTCCCAACCTTCCTTGTAGCTTCTAAAGGATCTGCTACCATCCTGAGAATTTTAGAGAGTTTTCTGATAGAGGCATGCCTAGGTATTTAGTGGGGAGTTTTCCTGTACTGAACCCCAAGATCCTAGCAAGATAGGTCTTAACATTCCCTTGGGTGTTGAAGAAGAAGGTACACGATTTTTCATTGTTTATTTGGGTCCCCGATGCCATCATGAAGGTGTTCAATATTTCTTTGATTCTACCAACTTCTCTAAGTGATACTTGGCAAAAAAGCACGATATCGTTAATGAATTGTTGGTAGGTTATGGAAAGGTCATTCCCCCATATCCTAAGGCCTTTAATCCTAGACTCATGGGCTTCGTTTTTGATGTATCTGCCCAGACCTTCTGCAACAATAATGAATAGGAAGGGTGACAATGGATCACCTTGTCTCAGCCCCCGGGTAGGGTTAAAGGTTTGGGTAGGGGTCCTGTTCAACAGAATAGAGATGACAGGGGTGGATATCATGGCACTTATCCAGTTTATTCATTTGTGGTTAAATCCATAGGCTGTGAGGATGCTCTTCAGATACTCCCAACTTAACCGTTTGTAGGCCTTTGATATATCAAGCTTAATCATCATTCCAACTATCTTTTTTTCCTTGAGGGAATGAACTACCTCTTGAGAGGTTACCATCCTGTCCAATATTTTCCTTCCCTCGACAAAACCCATCTGCTTCGGGAATATGATATTCGGCAGAAGAGGTTTTAGTCGCTTTACAATCAGAGTGGCCATAATTTTATAAATGAAAATACATAGGGCTATGGGGCAGAATCCCTGAGGGTATTCCAATTTTGATGTCTTGGGAATGAGAGTTATAAAAGTGGATGTTTTAGATTGGGACATACCTTTTGATTTCGCCTTGATTCCTCCATGACTTCTAGAATGTCTCTTCCCATGAAGTGCCAAGTGGCTTGGTAGAATTCTGCAGTAAACCCATCCGGACCGGGGGCCTTATTTTTCTTCATACCCTTGATGATTTCTTCCACCTCTTCAAGCGTAGCTTCTCTTATCAAGGCAAGGTTTTGTTCTTGCGTGACCCTTTGAGGTATATGTTGAGAAATTATTTGAATTGCTTCCGTTCTGTCTTCTTGTGGTTCTGATAGGAGATCTCTGAAGTGGTTTACTAGGAGCCCCTCCATCTCCTCATGTTATACTCTACGATTCCCCTCTTCATCTTTTAGGGAGAAGATTCTGTTGTTCTTGCAGTGTTGGAACATGGACTTGTGGAAAAACCAAGTATTGGGCTCCCCTTCTCTTAACCAGTTCACCCTCGATTTTTGTTTCCATAGAATCTCTTCCTGTTTTCTCCTTTCCTCCAGTTGACTTATTAATTGGCCCTCCTTTGTTGTTAGATCTTCTGATCTTCCTTCCTGGATGATTCTTTGTTGCACCTCTGTCATTCTCTGATTGAGCTATTGTTGGTCCTTCATGATATGCCCAAATTATTCTTTGTTCCATTTCTTTATTTTCTTATTGATTTCCTTGAGTTTTAATTGGAACGTACACATACAGTTCCTCCCTTGCTGATTTCTTTGCATCGACCAGGCCTCAATTTTTTTAATGAGGGTTGGGTCCCTTAGCCAAAAGGCTTCAAACCTAAAAGGTCGATTTTTCGGGCTCACTTTCAAATCCACTTCCAGTCGTATCAACCAATGGTCTGATCCCATCCCAGGAAGAATTGATGCTTCTATGAATATATCTCAGCTGATAACCTACTAAGATATTAGGAATCTATCCAATCTGGAAGTAATTTGGTGATTCCCTCCTCCTTTGTTGTTCCATATGTGCACCCCATTGATTGTTGGGATGTCTACTAGGCGTTGCTTTGCTATAGTGTCCCCGAATAACTCCATGTCTGTGTCCATTCTTCTCATGCCTCCCCTTTTGTCCGCTAGTGAAGTGATCATGTTGAAGTCTCCTCCCACCATCCACAGGTCATCTGGGTATATACTTCTCATTTTTGCTAAGTTCTAGAGGAAAACCCTTCTTTCTCCTAGGATATGGGGTCCATATACTCCTGTGAGGAGCACCCAATCTTTCGATCTGATGACTCTAAATCTTCCTGAGAGGATTCTCAGGATGCTGACCCAGTCTTCAAACCATATTTCTCCTGGGTTCCAGATGATCGTCAACCCTCTTGCACTTCCATTTGCGTCCTGTCCGATAACCTGGTACTGGGGTTTGATGTTTTCCAAAATTTCTTTTAGTTTTCTTTCATTGATTTTCATTTCCTGAATTATCATTATACCGGGTATATCTTTTTTCAATCTTTCTTTGAGGCATCTTTGCTTGCCTCTGTTATTGAGGCCTCTTATGTTCCATGTTGTAATAACCATTTCAACAATTTTGGGGGTTGTTGAAAGACCTCTGATAATGGCACTACTCTTTGTGAATTTACTAGTAGTTCCCCCACCATCTGTATGGATTCATTCATTGGTCTTCTACCCTGTTTCTTTTCCCCTTTTCTTGAGGTTCCTGGTTCTTGCCCTTGTCCGCCATGGGACCCTAGGTGCTCTAGCTGTGCAATAATAGCTGATCCTTGTTTTATCTTGTATTGCTGAAAGGTTTCCTTGTAGAGTTGTTTTTTATCCTCTGGGATAAAGCGTTCATCCATATGTGTCCACTCTTGTAGTAGTCGTTTCATCACTTGCTCTTCCACACTGAGATCTTCTTTCTGGGAGTCGATCTCCATTGGGTTTTTCTCTACCATTTGCATGGTATTCTCATCTCTTTGGTTTTCATCTATTTCTTGTCTCTTTTTCTTATTTCCTTCAGCCTCTTTCGTCTGCATGCTTTCCATCTCCTTGGTATGATCCCTGCTTGTCTCCCTCGTCTCGTCCACCTGAAGGGTGGTGAATCTGTTATGGTTGCACTGCTCTTTCTCATTTTGATTTTCTTTCTAGTTCCCTATTGGTTTTGGGTTTCTTTTCCTTCTGTGCACCTCTTGGAATCTATCCCCAACCTCTCTTGCCATTGCCTCTCCTGCCTTCTTCTCATTTGACTGATTTTCTGGGTTATTTAACGGGCAAGCATGATACAGGTGGCCATATTCATGGCATTGCCTACATCTAAATGGGATATGCTCATAGTCTGGGGGTTGTTTCCATATCTCATCATGATATTCTAGGTCTATGTAGTTTGGTAGCAACTCAATGATATTCATGTACACATAGATTCTTGCGTAGGAGGTGTACCTACCTTTTCTTGTAGATTTTGCCACTTTGACAAAGGTTCTGATCGAGTTGCCTATTCCTTCCAACATTACGGGATCCAAGAAGTCCATTGGTAGGCCGAAGAGCCGTACCCAGATGGGTGGTGCTAGAAGCTTCTCTTGGTATGGGTTATAGCATTCCTCCCAGTGTCTCATAAACAGGCCAGCATTGTTAAAGAAATACGACCCATCTTCGAAAACCTTCTCCTTGTCTTGTAGTTTGGAAAATATTACAAAGAAGAATCCTTTCGCCCCCAGCTTGAGGTCTATATGCCCCTTTGGTTGCCATCGTTGCTGGATCCATTTGATCAGTTCCTTCTCGGTTGGCCAAGCCCCAATAAACTTGCGTATCAGGGCATGGTCCTTCATATATCTTCTATATTCCTCCAGCTTGTTGTTGGGTATCGCAAATCGGGGTTTCTTGGTTGCTCTGGGTAGGCATTTTCCTCCCAAGCCCGTTTTCCATTCAACTCCCAAAACCAGTATCCCTTTCCCACAATTTTTGTTGCCTCCAACTGCTCCATGAAGACTCGTCTCCCCTGCAGCGACATTTCGATAAGAGGGGATCTCTTCCCACCTACCATACCACTCATTTCAACTGTCAGCAGGATCCTTTGTTGCTTTGCCCCTGTTGTTTCTCAAACTGCGGTGTTTGCAAGTTTGTCAGACAAAGTCCGTGACACCCAAACTCTAGTTGTTCCTACTCTTTCTCCAATCTTCCTCTCCCAATATTATTTGCAATTATTGTGCATATTTTCAATTCCAATATATTTCCGGGTTAGATCTATTTCAGGAAATATGTGAAAACTAAAATATCTAAGGTTCGAATCTCTTGTTTGTGACTTGGTTTAAGGAGAGGAGCCTAGGCCAAGCCAAGCCATAAACCTCTAAAAAATACAACAACAAAAAAATAAACACAAAATTTTAAAATAAATCACTTGATAATGATCACTTTCAAACCATATAATTCTAAAACAACTCTATTTCACATTACCAAAATTAACGAAATACAATTTACAAAAGTTATGCGAAATCTTTGGTAGCCTGATCTTTCTTAATAAATAATAAAGCGTTATCATGTAACCATACGGAATCAAAAGGTTTCAAAATAAATAACGATTTATCAAATCATTATTATATTAGTTTATTAATAAATTAAAGTAACTCATTATATATTAGTTTATTAATAAATTAAAGGAACTTCTATTATTAAGCAGAGTAATGTCTGATTGGAGATTACATAATAGTTTTTGGTTTACACTGATTTCCTTATTTTTAATATCAAAAAATTATAATTAGTCGATAAAAAAGAGGTGGGAAATCATGTTGAATGGTAAACCATTCACACGAAACTTTATAGCTATATGTTCCAACGAAAACATCGGAAACTAATTTTCTCGGCACCCAATTTTCCACGCGGAGCTGTAACAGTTTTTAACTAATGACCGATGTAACATTCACTTTGTTATTCAATAATTTCAAGACAACGGACGGATGATTGATTCCTTTGTCCCCGCAACCCGTTTTCAAATTACCCAAAGTTTTTAGGTTTTTTTTAACGAGAACTTTTACTTTTGAATAACAATCAACTAGATAGTGGCAATGCTATAAACATGCCTTTTCTTACTGCTCTTACTAATTGTTCTCACTTACACTACTTATGGTTGCATAACAATAAATTAAGTGGTGTTTTGCCACTTGCCATAGGTAGACTATCTACTAATTTATCTATGTTAGACTTATCAAATAATAAAATACAAGGAAACATCCCTCCACATATAGGTAATCTTAGCAGCCTATCCCTCCACATATAGGTAATCTTAGCAGCCTAACCTTATTAAATTTAAGTGAAAATTTTCTAAATGGTAATGTTCCACCATTAGGAAAATTTGTAAAAATAGAAAGATTGTATTTAAATAACAATAATTTAGAAGGAAACATACCCGACGATTTTGAAGGCTTACAACACCTTGGTCTCTTGGACCTTAGTGTAAATAGTCTCTCTGGAAAGATTCCAAATTCCCTTTCACTCCTTAAACAACTAAGAAGACTCCATCTTCATCACAATAACTTATCAGGGACCATACCTTCCAGCTTAGGAGATTGTATAAATTTGGAATTGCTTGACCTATCTCACAATAGGCTCTCTGGAATTATACCACATGAAATTGGGAAATTTTCTAATCTACAATTCTATTTGAATTTGTCATGGAATTTATTAGAAGGTTCCTTGCCCACGGAGATTGGTAAAATTGCAATGGCTCAAGCTATAGACATCTCTGTCAATCAATTGACTGGGGCAATACCCCCTGCACTTGGAAGTTGCAATGAGCTACAATTATTGAACTTATCTCACAATTCCTTCCAAGGGTCTATTCCAGAGTCACTTGGAAATTTACAAAGCCTTGCAAGCCTAGACCTCTCTTTGAACAACTTATCAGGTATAATACCAATGGTCACACTCAAGAATTTGAAAATGCTTCAAAGCTTGAATTTGTCTTTCAACAATTTCACTGGGGAAATTCCAGAAGGAGGGTTTTTTGCAAATAGAACAATTGTCATGTCCTTAATTGGAAATCCTGGCCTTTGTGGACCGCAAGTATTTCAATTGCCTGCATGTCAAACACCAAGAAATCATTTTGCACTTATGAAAAGATTGATACTACCAGTGAGTGGAGTCGCTGCTTTTATACTATGTTGTTTACTTTTGGGATTCCTTTGCAAAAGAAAGGGATTCCTTTGGAACAGAAATATGCCTGTGCAAAACATTGATTCCTCACAAGCCATTTTGCAAAGGTTGGAGCACAAAAGGATCTCATATCAAGAGCTTCATATAGCAACTAATGGATTTGCCGAGGCCAACTTGTTGGGAACAGGGAATTTTGGTTCAGTTTATAAAGGAATTTTGATTGATGGCACACTTGTTGCTGTAAAAGTTTTCCATTTGCTAAAGGACAAGGCTGAAAAGAGTTTTAAAGCAGAATGTAGCATCCTGCAAAAGGTTCGACATCGAAATCTGGTGAAAATCATAACCTCATGTTGCAACATTGATTTCAAAGGATTAGTGTTCAAATTTATGTCTAATGGAAGCCTGGAGAAGCATTTGTATCCTAATACAAATGACAACAATGGTGAAGATGCATGTGAAATGGGACTAAAAACAAGATTGGACATTGCAATAGATGTGGCACATGCCATTGAATATCTTCATCACGATTCATTTGTGCAGGTAGTGCATTGTGATTTAAAACCAAATAATGTGCTTATTGATGAAGACATGTCAGGGCATGTAACAGATTTTGGTATTGCAAGGTTAATTGATGAAACCTCTACTGAACCACTTACTTCAACACTTTCTTTGAAAGGATCTATGGGATATATTGCACCAGGTATGATATTTAGAATGTTAAATATTTGCTTTTCATTTCTAAATGTCTCACCAACATTTTTGTATGGAATAATAGAGTAAAATTTGATGAATATTATCTTAAATGCAGAGTATGGATTCGGTCAGCCAGTGTCTACCAAAGGAGATATTTACAGCTATGGCATTTTGTTATTGGAAATGCTTACGAGGAAACGACCAACTAATGATATGTTTTTTGGAGACCTAAACTTGCACAAGTGGGTAAATCTAGCCTTTCCAAGCAGCGTTAAGGAGGTAATTGACAACGACCTTCTTAGGGAGGTGGAAGGAGATGAATTTGAAGAAAACAATGTATTCAATTGCATATCTTCTCTTATACAAGTTGGTTTGGTTTGTTCAAAAGATTCACCCAATGAACGACCAACTATGAGAGATGTGGTAATGGTATTGGAGAACCTTAGAAATGATTTGGGGGCAAATGCAATTTCTTCTAGGAGATTAAGGCAAAGCATATCTAATTTGCTTAGCAATACAAATGCAACAAGGAGTGATACACATGCATCAAATGCCCATAGTTCTTCCTCATTTTAGTTTGTGAAAATTGCAATACCAGAAGATTTCAATATTTCCATTGTGCATACAATGGCACTTGTTTTTTTTTTTTAAAGTTATAATCGCTGAAGTAAACTTCTATTAGTATTTATATTTGTATGTCAGTATTACCAAAATAAAAAGTACACGCTTTTGTGAAATTGCAACTATACATTGGTTTATTTTATTGGCCATTCATAATGACAATGCTTTTAATTGTCTCAAATTAATTTCATTATTTATTTGTCTATAAATGAAAGGATATAATTAAAAAATAACAATCACCTAAACTTATAAACACACATTTTTAGATCAGCGAATTGATTTTATGAATTATATTGGATTTTAATTACACTTTTGATATTATTTTTAATTATTTGACCAAATTTTTGTTCATATTTACTATCTATTTATGATTATTATTAATGTGAAAATTAAATTCTTTAATAACACTAACCAAATGAAAAAATTATATCTTAATGTGATTTATTATAATTATGCATGATGTCAATATTCATATCTACAAAATAAAAACCTCTCCACAAAAGGTGATATGAAACTAATTGTATTATCTTTAGAGCGCAAATTACTGGATTAATATATTAAATTTAACCATAACTAATTTGTTTATGTCATTAACAATAATTTAAATGTTGAATTCCCATTTAGATGTGATTTTTTAAATTTTCATGTAAATCAAATTGATGAAACATCAAGAACAATTCTATTCTTTTAAATATATCATTTGATCCATTTAAATTTCAGTTATATATAATTTGTTTATATTATCAATAAAAATTCAAAAGTTAAGTTCTAATCTTAAATATGATTTTTTAGTTTTCTTATTAATGAGATTAGTGAGCCATTAATGGAACTTGATGGTGAACTGTATAAAATGCACGAATATTTAAGTATACAATTTTGATCTAAAAATCATGTTGAAAGACATGAAAATTTATGTTACAAAACTATGACTTATTATAATTTTTAACAATTTAGAACTTTTTTTAGTTATATTATAATTATATCATATATAAATTTTATATCCCCATACATTGTTGGAGACATGTCTGAGAGATTTCCTTACCCTTTCAACCCTTCTTTTCTTCAAAGGACTCTTGTTGACCATGTAGATATTTGGCTTCTTGTATTAGGGCTTCTTATATTCTAGCAAATACTTCAATTTGATAATTAATGTTATTGACAAAAGAATGGGATATGGAAGAAATTTTATTCGATGCTCCTATTAATAAAGTAGCGAGTGATGAAAGTTAAGGTTTTATGCTAAGTTGGCCTCTCTAGCTTCCAATGGATAGAGGTTTCTTGAATATGGTATAAATATGTTATTATTTCAAAACCATAAATCACATAGATTTCATTTCACAATTTTCTAAGTGGTATGTTCATTGAATTTATCTCAAACTACCTTATTAGGATCTACTCCAAATTCAATTGGAAATTTACAGAGTCTTATGAACTTAGATCTTTCTTCCAACTCCCTATTAAGGACAATTCCAATTACTCTTGCATTTGAAAATGTTTTAGTATTTGAAATTATCTTTCAACAATCTCATTGGGGAAATTCCAAAAGGAGGGTTTTTTTATCCAAAAAAAAACAATTTTCATGTCCTTTATTGGAAACCCTATCTTTTTCAAACCACAAGCATTCCAATTACCTATCTCTCAAACAACAAGAGATCATTTTGCATTTGTGAAAGAGTATTATTGCTAATGAATGTAGTTATTGTTGTTGTACTATGTTGTCTACTTTTGGGATTCATTTGGAAAGGAAATAAGTGTATGCAAAATTTTAATTCCTTGCAACATATTGTCTAAAGGTTAGATTAGAAAAGGATCTCATATGATGAGCTTCACATAGAAATTAATAGATTTACCAAAGCCAACTTGTTAGTAATGAGGAGTTTTGGTTAATTTATAAAGGAATTTAGCGATGACACAGTTGTGGCTACATAAGTTTTCTAGTTGCAAAAGACAAGGTTTTCAAGAGTTCTAGATTAGAATGTAGCGTTCTACAAAAGGTTCAAAATTGAAATCTGGTGAGAATCATAACTTCATGTTCCAAACTCCATTTTAAAGGATCAATGTTCCAATATATGTCTAACAAAAGCTTGGAGAAGAATTTGTAGGGATGACAATAATGGTGAAGATGTATATGAATTGGCTTTGAAAACACAATTGGATATTGCCATAGATGTGGCCCATGCGATGGAGTACTTTCATCATGATTCTTTTGTTCAAGTGGTACTTTTTTATTTGAAATCCGATAATGTGTTTTTGGATGAAGATATGATGGTCCATATAGTGGACTTTGGTATCGAAAAATTAATGAATGCAACCCGTACTAACTCACTTCAACATTTGGGTTGAAAGAATCCATGGGATAAATTGTCCCAAGTATGACATTTTAGAACATTAATTTTACTTGTTTTTCCTCATCAACGGTTTTTGTACACAGTGGTAAAGTAAAATATAATGAAGGTTGACTTCAATATGGAGTATGTATTAATTGAGATAGTGTTTACCAAAGTAGATATATATAGTTATGATATTTTTTTTAGTGGAAATGCTTACTAGGAAGCAACCAATTTTTTTTGAGATGACATGTTTTTCTGGAAATGTAAACTTGCACAAGTGAGTGAAGCTAGTGTTTCCAAACAAAGTGAAGGAAGTATTTCTCTTAAGTATTTTTAGCGAGGTGGATGGAGATGGATTTGTAGAAAATAATGTATAAAATTACTTTATGTGCTATGAGTTAGTTTGATTTTTTCAAAACATTAAACCAATGAATGAACAACTATGAAAGATGTGGTAACGATATTGGAGAACCTTAGAAATGATTTGGGGGGGATATGTAGTTGCTTCTAGGAGATTGAGACAAAGCATATCTAATTTCCTTAGAAATACAAATGGAATAAGGAGTAATACACATGAATCAAATGCCCATATTTCTTCTACATTTTAGTTTATGAAAATTACGTTACCATAGTTATTCATGCTATTATTCATACAATAGAATTTTCCATTTAGCTTATACTTGTTGACGTAAAATTTTATTAGTATTTATATCTATGTAATTTATTTATTTTCCTGCAAACCTAGCAATCAACACTTAATTCCTAACAAAGTTAATATATCTATTGATTAAATATGAAATAGGGTTCATAAACATAATAAAATTTAGTGCAACATACGTGGTACCTTAAACGTTTTCTTCTTCACAAGCTTAACAATTATCTATGGTACCACTTTGTAACACACCCAACCCTTAATCCCACATGAGGGCTATGGGGTATCACATTTTATCTAAGAATTTTATCAAACAATTCCCACACATTATCTAATCACCATCGATAAAAACCACATTTTAAAGGGGCGTTTCATTAATTAGTTTATGTGCACTATTTATTTTTCTAAAACCAAAATATTCCATATAGTATATCTTGTAAATTATAGAGGACCAAATTCAAAAATTTCTACCACATATACCTTGAGATATTTTCTCTAAATCCTCCAAGTTTCATAGTTTGGAACATCCAAGAAAGAAAATTATGGCAATAATAACACATTGACTATTTTTGAGGTTTGATTTTAGGAGAATTTAAGAGACCCAACTTCGTCAAGGAATATCTTTGAAAATATAGAGAAAAAAGAACTGAATTATGTTAGAAATTAATTAACAAAGAAATGAAATACACAAAATATTGTGGAAACACAAAATACAGAAAGACGTAAAACAAGAGAGACACAGATATAGGTAGTTCACCCAATTTGGGCTATGTCAAAGAAGAAACAACCAGTCCTTCCTTTTATATTATCCAACAAAATAAAGAGATACAATCTACAAAAGATCCACTGTAATTTCCTCTTCTGTCTCACATAATGTCCTCTCTCTGTCTCGTTCAACATAATAATACACATTTGCAATACAATTCCATCATATAAACTGATGGGTTTCCTTTTAGGACAAAAAACCCTAAATTAAACATAACTTCTACCATTAGGTCATCTGCTTAATGAACAACCCAGATTGACTATGAAATTACAATATTATACAAGGAAAATTTTCATCTATTTTTAGCTTCGGGGGCACTGCCCTTGAACCCCCGCCAAGGGGGGATCAAAATATGTAGGAGCCCCCCCATGGACCCTCCAGGCAGCAATAGTGGGTGGCAGGGGGGGGGTGAAATTTCCCCCACACCCCACCATCGGGGATTGGGATCCAAACATCACTAAAACATGACCTCTGAATTAGGAAGATAATTAGGCTCAACATCCAACAATCTCCTACTTGGAGATTGATTATATCAACTCCATCGATGCTTCAATTATTGGACAATTCTTCCACTTTCAAC
>APFE030831772.1:0-23702 GCA_000404065.3 Pinus taeda
TTTTCTTCTTCCTCTTCACAATCTATGTAGAATAATTTTTTCTCAGCACACTTGTGACCTTTAGTGTATTTTCTATCACAACTGTAACAAAGCCCTTTTTCTCTTTTTTCTTCCAATTGTTGTGGTTTCAACCTTATAGGTTGTGGAAGACGAGGGGCAACAACAGTTCTGTCTTTATAGTTGTGAGTGGTATGCTTCCTAGTTGCCATAATTTTTCTTCCCATTTTTCTTGCTAACCTGAATGCCTTCTCTAATGAATCAGGTTCCCAAAGGCGAACATCATGTTGGATATTATCCTTTAAAGACCCTATGAACACATCAATCCTATGCTCCTCTGGAATATCTTTTACCCTTATGTTCAATTTTGGAACTCCTCAATGTGCTCCATTATTGAACCCTTTTGTTTGAGACTTATCAATTGGCTAAAAAAAGTGTTGCTTTTTGTATCCTCATAATGTGCTATCAATTCTTCCGTAAAAATTTCCCAAGTTATAAATTGTTTACGAGAGCAAAGTCATTGATACCATACAAACTGATTTGGTTCCAAATATAAAGTTGCTATACGTACCTTTTGTGCGTTTTGCACATTATTGAGATCGAAAAATTGCTCCATCTGTAATATCGATGTTGCAGGATCCTTGCCATCAAACTTCCTCATATCGATTTTTGGAATATGGTGAGTCTTAGATCCAACATTAGAGTCTATGAAATAATGATTAACATTTCTTTTGTTCTCATCATGAGTTTCCTTTAGTACCATTTCACCCTTATTGACTATTTCTTGTAGCAACTTATTCATATTTATCTTCAATTCTTCCATCTTATCATCCATGCCATCAATTTTAGCTTATACGCCTTTTTTTAAACCATCCATCTTAGCTTCTACATCTTTCCTTAAACCATCCATCTTATCTTCTACATCTTTCCTTAAACCATCCATCTTAGATTATGTTGCTTTTTGTGCAAGTGACACTTGTTGCACTTGTTCTTGTAATTTTGATATATCATATAACATTTCTTCTTCTTCTTCATGATTCATGCTAGAGCTTCCAGGATCCTTACTAGGCGTTTGCATTTTCTTTCCTCGGGGCATCAGTTACTAATAATAATGCTCTATTATGCCCTTTGAATTCCTTCAAAATAAATTTTCAAACCAAGCTTAAGCAAAAATTTAAGAAAATCTACACACCTTTTTTCACTTTGTACGAGGTTGATATTGCCTCTGATGTATCTCCATACTTTCCAATCATCTAGTTCTTAATTTGTGATCTGTAGTAGCCCTTTGTGTCCTCTTTCCAATGCCACAAGTCTGACCCAAATTGGTTTCTCCAAGGAAGAGTTATGCAAAATATCCTATAGTGACTTGATTATAGACTAGTTCAGTAGAGCGAACTTGTACGACGTGCCTTGAGTCACTGTTTCAACCTTTGGATCTGAAAAATGCATACAAGAAACTAAATTCCGTCCTCTTTCTACACCTTCTTACAAAATTTCAATCCGATCCCCAGAGAGAAAGTTATGACGATTTTCCCCAGGTCACCTGTTTGGAATGTAATTCAGGAGTCTGCAAAAAGACCAACTTCCTCAGATCATATCTCCGCAAATATTGCATGAAAAGCTCTGAAATTCGGACCCAAGGTTCAGGGCGATTTCTTATCAATGGGTTTTTTTTGTGACTTCTGAAACGTCACAGAAAAAAGTTATAGTGAAAATGCCACGATGACCTGTTTGGAGCAGGGAAACCCTAGAATCCAAAGCTTTGATACCAAATGTTATGAAACCAGCTCAAGAAAAGATAGAAAAGATAGATCAACGCCTTAAAATTCAGCCTCTTCAAGGGGGAAACCTCCTTTACATTACATAAATGAACAATTCTTGGATGATACAAATGACAAAACCTCCTTTCTATATATAGGAGTCTAAGGAGTCACAATATAACCCAGCCGACCTAACAATAATAATATAAAGCCACAAAAATAACAATAGAGGGATTCTATGGGGCACAGTAATAACAATATGGGGGCAATAGGGGCACAACAATATTAATAAGGGGTATAACTACAATAGTAATGGGGTAATCACTAGTATTATAGGGACCCAACACTGGCTCAATCATCTAAAAATATATCTCCAGCCTATTGATCATAAGTTCCAGATTCTGGCGGGAGACTTCAACATGATCCTAAATCTGGATGAGAAAAGGGGAGGTCTCCATCGTCTTGATTTGGACTACCAAGATTTCCAAGGTATGATTGACAATTTGAACTTCATAGATACCCCTAACAAAAATGGCATCCACACTTGGAACAATAGGAGAAGGGGAGAGCGTCAAGTTGCTCCTAGACTGGATTAATTTCTTCTCTCTAAAGACCTTTTCCTTTCATCTCTAGAAACAGAGGTCATCATCGCTCCGCAAGTGAGGTATGATCATTGGCTGATTTTCCTTACCTTCCAGATCTCTTTAAAACCAAAAAATGCCCCCTTCAGGTTTGAAGCTTTCTAGCCTTCCCACTCGGATTTCCAAGACAAAATCAAAGAATGGTGGACCAAATATTTTCCCCCTCAAGGAAGCAAGTTGAAAGGATTCCATCAAAAACTTAAGTTCATCAAGCAAGAATTAAAAAAATGGAACCAAGAAACCTTTGGAGATACTACCTCAGAGAAAATATTATAGAGTAAAAAATGAAATCTCTTCAACAAACAATCATCCAGGACGGGTTAACAGAGGAAGCAAAGAAAACAGAAATGGAACTTTAGAAAGATTGGGAGATAAGGGAAACTCAGGAAGATATCCTTTGGTGACAGAAATCTAAGATCCAATGGCTCAAAGAGGGGGAGAGAAATACTTCTTTCTTCCACAATTCTATGATCCAGCACCAGAAAATTAATAGGATCCTCAACATCAAGAATGAGCAGGGGCAGATGCTTGATGCTCATCAGCAGATTGAGGAAGAACTCCATCGACATTTCTCAAGCATCCTAACTGAAAGAAACCACCACAATGAGGATCACATAAGGAAAATAACCAATCATATCCCATCTATCTTAACCAAAGAACACAATCAGATTCTATTAAAAAAGATAACCATGGAGGATTTGGAAGAAGCAGTTCAAACAATGCCGAATGGAAAAGCCCCAGGACTTGATGGCTTCACCATAGATTTCTATAAAGCATGCTGGAACACAATCAAGGACTCAGTATATGACCTGGTGGAGGAATCAAGAATGAAGAAATCTATATTTCCCTCTCTCAATGCCAATTTCCTTGCTCTCATTCCTAAATCAGAAAGGGAAGACTCCCCAGATCAGTTTCGACCCATCACCCTCTGCAATGTCATCTACAAGATCATATCCAAAAATTTGGCTAATCGTTTAAAGCCTCTTTTTCCACTCCTGATTTTTGCAAACCAAACATGATATGTGGAAGGTAGGAAAATCATGGACAACATCATTCTATCTCAGGAAATCATTCACACGCTAAAAGACCAAGGAAAACCAGGGATGTTGATCTAGCTAGATATGTCTAAAGCCTTTGACAAGATCAATTGGAATTATATGCAACACACACTAGCTGCTTTTGGGTTCAACAAAGAGATCATCACTTGGATCATGGCCCTGGTTTCCAGTGCCTTCTTCTCAATCCTGCTTAATGGATCTCCCATCTCGATCATCAATCCCTTGAGAGGCATCAGACAAGGTTATCCTATTTCTCCTTTCTTCTTTATTATTTTGGCAGAGAGGTTAGGTAGATCTATCTCGGCAGCCTCAGCCAGCAGTCTCATCTCAAGTCTCCAGCTATATCCCCGACTCGCCCCCTCAACCCACTAGAAATTCGTGGATGATACCCTCCTCATGGGATGCCCCTCGGTTAAGGAAGCCCTTGATTTCAAAATAATCCTAAACAACTTCTCCCTTGCCTCTGGTCTGGATGTGAATAAGGCTAAATCAAAAATCTTCTTCCTCAACACCCCAATAGATATTCAAAATCACAGTGCTTGAATCTTGGGTTTCTAGAAAAGTCTCTTTCCTTCTAAATATCTGGGTGTTCCCCTCACTAATAAACCTCTTTCCTGTTCAAACTGGGAACCTCTTATCTCCAAGCACAAGAAGAAATTTCTAATTGGACTTTCAGGGCACTCAATCTAGTGGGAAGATTAATCCTTGTCTGCTCTGTCCTTCAAGCCATGCCCCTTTACCTTTTCTCGGCTATTGCGGCTCCCAGGTCTATCTCAAGCTAGATCAGAACCATCCAAAGGGAATTCCTTTGGATAGGCAAAGCCATCAATGGAAAGTGGGCTTTGGTGGCCTAGGACAAAGTGTGCTCTCCCAAGCATGATGGTGGTCTTGGCCTTTGAGACCCTAATCTCCTTAGTAGGGCTATGAGTACTAAGACTTGGTGGCGATGGCTTACAAATCCTACCACCAATTGCGTCATGCTATGGAAGGCCAAATATGCCCCATGACTCCTTCGACCTCTCTCTTATGGCTCTCAGGCAATCTTAAAGGGTCTCCAATGTGGAATAAGGCCTGGGAAAAAGGATCGCTGATTCAAAAGCATAGTTTCTGGGAGATTGCAATGGTCAGCATGCTTTATTCTGGGAGGATATGTGGGAGCAATTCCCTAGCCTGGAAAAAGAGATTTATAGGCCTGTTAAAGAATACCTGGATGAGAAAAATAAAAGAAAATTAAAATATTATTGGAAAAACACTGAAACTTCTAATTGGAGGGACTAGAAGAACCTCACAGACTATCTTCCAATCCATTTCCATCAGCCTATAAACTCCCTTAATAAGGAGCTCATCAACAGACATATTCAAAGGATGGACGATCCAGACATTTTGAGATGGGGTTCCAAACCGGAAGGAACTTTCAACATCAAAGAAGCTTACAACCTTTTGAAAAATCTGACCTCTACTCAAGCAGACAACAAATGGAAAAGACTATGGAATAGGAAGCATTGGCCGAAGATTAGTCTCTTTCTTTGGCTGAGCACACATAGGAAAATTCTAATTTGGGATAATCTTCAAAAGAAAGGTTTCAATGGCCCCTCTGTTTGTAGTCTTTGCCTCTTTGACTCTGAAATGACCAACCACCTCCTCAACACCTACCATTTTGCTTCCATCATTTGGTCCTGGTTCTTGTTAGTCTTTGAGACCTCTGACCGCTCCCTTGATTCGATTCAAAACACCCGGGAAAATTGGCACCCAGCCTTCTCTAGCCAACCTCTTATCAATCTGGCTTGGAACCTTCTTCTGGGAATTATTTGTTGGGCTCTGGAAGGAGTGCAATTCTCGAAATTTCAGGAATGCAGCCTCCAAGGAGGAGTAGATCATTCACAACATCAAGACAACGATGTGAGAATCTTCTTCCATTGCTAAGCTTCTAGACTCCTCCCACCCTCCAACCATAGCTGAATGCAGGATCCTTAATCTTCTTGATCTTCCCATCACTGTCAATGCTTCTTCTTCCCAATCTGTTTCAATCAATCCCTCCCATTTGACTATCTGGCATCCTCCTGAACAACCTTTCCTCAAGCTGAATTATTACGGGGCATCCAAAAACAACCCTGGCTTAGCAGGCTTTGGAGGTGTTTTTCGCAATTCTATGGGATCCATCTTGTGGATTTACTATGGTAATTTAGGCCATACCACCAACAATGTAGCTGAGTTCCAAGCGTTGGCTAGGGGCCTTGTCATTGCCAAGCAAAACAACTATTGGCCCCTTCTGGTCGAGGGAGACTCCAATGTTGCTACCCAAGCTTGCGAAAAACTGCAACAGGGCCGAAGCGTGGCTAAAGTCTCTGTTGGATGGCATCTCAACCATATTCTTTACCGAATTAATGACAACATAAAAGAAGCAAAAGGGGTTTTGTTTCAAGTGGTCAGAACAAAGGCCAACTTCATGGCTGACTACCTGGGCAACCAGGGGGTAACAACCTAGGATCGGCTTGTGTCTTAGGAGTGGAATCCTTTCAAATCACCTGAAATAAAGAAGGAGTGTACCATAATCAATATCAATGACCTACACAAGGCAACCGTCATATCACAGCCACCCAATTAGCCTATCCATTATGACAGAGTACTCATTTGAAGATTTATCACGTTCTCTAAGCACAGGTCGATCCTGGATCAGATCTCCTTGGTGCATTCCCCTGCCCTACAATTATTCTCCACCTGATCTCATTAAGTCGATCAGCATGCATCTTCGCTTCCTTCCCGCTACTAGCTCGCGCTCACATTTATCCATAAAATACACCCCACCCGACTCTTTTTCCTCATTTCGCGACCAAGTTTCGCTACTATCTGATTGCCCTCTTCCCAGCCTTGTTCTCCTACAGAACCTCTTGGCGCAAGTTCTGTGACCTTCCCATTCAGGTGCTTAGTTTGCGAATCACCCCCGTTCCCATAGAGTTAAGCACCCTATCATGGCCCCTCGTCAGAGGCACCTTCACCCTCCTCCTATTCGCCGCAGCCGTACTGCCCAGTGGGAGAACCCCTCCCATCACCCTATTACCAGGGCAGAGATACAAGCCAGATATGCTTCTCGTCACTTCAGGGATATCACCCCGGAGCCAATGGTACGCTTGAATGACCGATCAATATTGATGAATTTTTCAATGATGATGATGATATGCTGGCTCCTCCGGGTTTGTAATTTTCTGCTTCTATCTTGTTTTGGCCTGCTCATCAAGGTCTTTGTTGCATCGAGCCTAAGTGCTCATAGTTGGAATTTTTCCCTTGCTATCAGTCTGCCCACCTAGCTCCTCTTCCCCTGTTTCCTTTTTCCTTGGGGTGGGATTGATCTATCGTTTTGCTAGTCTTTGGACAACTGCCTCGATGGCATTTTTGTAACTATATTTTTCTACTTTTAATGTGAATAGTAACTCCCAATTTACAAAAAAAAAAAAGACTCTCGCTATAAAAAGGAAGGGAATCTGATGGAAAATTTATAAAAATATTTTTAAATAAAATAATAATAATAAATTAAAGTAACCACTTATTAATCTCTTTCAAGGCAGGACTATAGATTTGCATTTTGATCACCATCGACCACTTCAAATTATAATGTTTTTTTTTCCAAAGAAAAAAACAAACTTTTTATTAAAATAAAAATTTACATAGCATATGCATTAAACATTCATTTTGGTTGTATGAAAGTAGATCATATAGCCCACGGGATACAGTCCTGCCTAAAAGCAAAAAAGAAAGTGTCGCTCCTGTTAAGAGGAGTGCAGAAAACAAAAAATCCAGCTGGTCTAAGCCTTCCTGCCCTTGTTCTTCTCCACTTTTTGCCAACCATCCATATTGTGAGTGGAGTCAATAATGGCAAGCTGGGTTTCCACTATGTTCATTGGTTGTTCCTTATCTGAATCCAATCCTTCAGGACTGTGAGTTCGTTTATTACCACTTATTTACAGCTGGAGTACTTGTTCCTTTTCCTCATTATTCTATTTTTCCTTATTGTCCTGCGATTTATCCTTTGATGTATTATGTTCTTCTTTCTTTGCTATAGCTGCCTTCTTTAATGCATCATCTATATTCTGCCATCCTTTCAGCTTCCTTTGTTGTTGTTTGCTCTTGTCGGGGCTTGGACACGCATTGAACAAATGACCTGTTTGTTGACATCCCTGGCATATGAAGGTTGTGTTCCCATAGTCCAAGGGTTGTTTCCACTGTGTATTATTGAAATACAGAATTATGCTTTCAGGTAGTCATTGGTTGAGATCTACCTCGACACATATTCTGGCAAAAGTAAATATTCCTTTTAGATGTCTCTCTGCATCTATCTTTAAAATTCTCCCCAAGGTATTTCCAATAGATGTTAGAGCCTTTTGATGCCAAAAATGTAAAGGGAGGTTATGCAGCCTAACCCATATTGGCATCCTCAATACCACCATGGTATTAGCATCAAAGTCAGGAAACCAGGGGTAATAAAAAGTCCAGCACTGCCCCGGGACCATGGCCCTTGGTTGAGAACTATTTCCTTTTCTTCTTCTATGTGAAAACATACTATAAAAAACCCCTTAGGGTATAGGTATATTTGGCAATTTTTTGTCCAAACCGAATGGATCCATTGATACAATACATCATTTCTAGGCCAAAAGCCATTAAATCTATAAATAACTGCATTTTGTTGTAGATCTGAATATATATTATTTACCTATGGTATGTCGACGGACATAGATGGACTCTCTGGAATTTGATCTACAATGTACTGCCCCGGGGGTTCAGTGCCAGCTGTGGGGTTTTTCCCTTTGCCCTTCACTGCTTCTTTGAAAGACCCTTTGCTTTGCGAGCTAGTTCCAAAGCTTTCGGCAGCTCCTCATAATCTCATATTGAGAATGATTGTAGAGCCTGACTTGATGTTGTAATCCTGCATGGTTCTGTAGTCCTGCAGCGATCTGCCCTCATTTAATAGGTGTTGTTTCCCAGCCGAGTAGCTATTCTGAACGGCGATGTTGTTCTTCAAATCTGAAACCCTATCACTATCATAAGTCCAAATCAAGGTTGTGTTTCCTTTTGGCGTCTTAACAAAAATTTGAAAACCGGATCTGGTAATCTGGGGTGGCTCGATTCTTATCAGATCAGAACTATCCAGATATCCGATCTATTTAAAATCTTGCTCTCATGAACAGAGCTTTGGATCTACCTTGCCTTGAGGATATCCTCTGCATCTGAAGAAGGATCCGCGGTAAAAGAATTTAATTTTTTCCCATATCCATACTTTGGCTCCACTCGAATCCCAAAATATAATCACCCGTTTATGAAAAAGTTTCGATCTAACCCTTTGCTCAGGAGGATCAGCATACTGGTTGCCGATGTTCTGCCCAAAAGATCGGTCGCAAGAACTGTGGCAGATTCTGCAATGAGGATACCCTTTCTTGTGTTCTCTAGCTGGAAAAATTTGCGTAGAAATAGCGCATGCGCATTTTGAAAACGCAAATCCACTCCTTTCGGCGGGTTTTGGGATGATCTGGCCCCTCTTTCAATTCTGCAAAGAATTGGACCATTATCACATGCATTCGAAAGCTTATGATCCGCTTCCAAAGACGGTGAGCTCAATATGATGTCCAGGGAATCGAAAAAGAGAGTATCTCCACGTAATTTATCAACTCGAACACCCACGATTTCCATAACTTCACTGGAAGACTCGCGCAGAGAGGGCCGCAGGAGCCGGGTTTCAGACCTAATTCTATTAAAATGAAATTTTCCTGATTCAAATTATAATGTTTAACTTGAAAACAAATATTTATTTTTCAATATTATTGAAAATTATTTTTTCCAAACATTTAATTGGACCATAACTTTGAAGGACTTATTGCAGTCTTTTTGTCATGTAGATAACTCAATTTTTTTTTCTTTTTTTTTTCCCATAATTCCTACATGTAGTTGCAATATTTATGCTATGATTTTTAAATATTTGTTCAATGATTTTACATTGTTAAACTTCTTAGTAAAATAGACTCAAATTAAAATCCATGGAAATAAATATACTTACTAGGATGTTGTCTTCAATTTGTTAGCATGTAGAAGTAAGAGTGTAAATGTGCAAACTTAGTAGTGGTTACAATAATTTTTTTTTAATTATTATTATTTTAAATATTATTATTATTATTATTTATTTTATTTCATTCTCTAGTAAATTTAAAGAAATTAATTATTTGTATAATGTTTAAATTGTGTAGAATTTTAACTGTGTGATAGTTTTTCAAAACATCCAGTATATTGAATGAATAATATAATTTTTATCTAGGATAAATAAAATTATTAAATAAAATTATTAAAAATCATCATAAATAAATAAGGAAAGAAAAAACAATTTTTTTGATAAAGATAATGAAACAAAGAGGAGAAAGTGAACTATGAAATTTAGAAACAAGTTCGTTAATATAACCGTTTGTCTAGTTAGTTTTGTTAAATTTGTTGATATCCTTCCAGAACACATGGATCTCCAAGTTTTTGTATGTTTGCCTTTTAATACAAACATTTCATAGTAATAAATATTTATTTAGTTACTTTCCTAGTCTTTTCTTGTTTTAACTTGACTTTGTTTTTAAACATTGTTCATTGCAAAGAAGCGCAATGATCAAGATGACAAAGAGTGTTTGAATTGGACTACTTTAACTACACATACAAATTACATCTACACACAAAAACACAATGGCTCAGAGACATTTTAATCCATCTCTTCTATCTGAGTCAAATAGAAGATACATTCTTATTTCATTTCTATTCTACTCTTAATTTTGACTTGTCCTAATTTTATGATTTATTATTTTACATTGAACTTTTCATATAATTATAAAGTAGCATTTCTCCACTCTACTTCAATTCCTACTTTCCCCATTATTTTTCAAAGTTATTAGAAAATGTATCATCATTTTTGGGAAAACCATAGAAACATTGATAAATATTGTTTCTTCATCTCTTTTACAAAACAACGAAAAATTATGAGATGGTCAATGGTTGAATGCTTAGGCCTAAAGAAAACCAAGAAAAATCGCTCACAATTTTCACATTATTAGTCCCTGACTAGGAAAGAGTCTAGCATCATGTTAAGCGACATGCCAAATTAATCAACAATATGTAATTGTAATTGTGCATTGTACTAAACAAGTTGTAATTCAAATGTATATGAATGAGACATCCCTTTAGTTGTATATGCACATAATGTAAATATGATTTGCATTATTCCTACCAAAGTTACTACTTAGTAACTTAATTATAAGATTTTGTTTTTTTTTAAGGAAAATATAAATTGTCAAACTTTGTCATATAAATATGAATAGAATTGGATCAAGAAGAATGGAAAACAGAGATAGGGTTTCGCTACCCAACAATGGGGTTTGGGTTGCTGCCGATAATTTCTATCCTGCGGACAACTCATGAGGCTATAGGGATGCTGAAGCATAGGGTCAATGGCGGATCGATATCTCGAATGGGATTCATTTGAGGAACCATTTTGATGGGAACAGACAGGGTTGTTTTGTTGCACAGAGTTTTGTTATCTCTCAGAGCCCATAGATGTTGGATACAACAAGATGATTTGGCTACCACGACAGTGTTGGATGGGGTTATGGTCAGCAAAGACTGTATATCCCTCTGGGCACAAAGTAATAAGACGTCGTCAGATTGGTGAAACGCTCCCTAGCTGTGGCGTAACTATGACTGAGGACGTTGCACAGGGGCAGGAATCAACCGACGATGCAAATGGGCAGATGGATCACAGGGATAGCGTCGTCAAGGTGGAGATAGGACCATCTGTATGGTTACTCTCTGTAATTGTCAGCTACAAATATAGCCCACCCTATCTACAATTCAAGAACAAGGGTACTCCTGTGCCCTGGACGGATCTGATTCATGGACTCGTATTTTCAACTTATCTCCCTACAATTTTACGCAAATTTCTAGTGGGAGCATTCATTCGATGAGGTATTTGATCCCTTATTGAATGATTACCCATGTTACAAACTTTTGATGGACCATCCTACACCAAAAATGAAAAATAAATGAAAAACGTGGTTGCAATCACGTTTTTCATGTATTTCTCATTTTTCATGTAGCAAAGTTCATCCAAAGTTTGTATTGTGGGTACTCCTTGTATGAGGGATTAAATTTTTCATTCAATGGATGCTCTCGCTTGAAATTTGAGTAAACTTTTAGGGAGATAAGTTGAAAATTTAGTTTTTTATTTTTTCCCTCTATAATTTAATGATGCAATATAATATTATTTTATTATTTCCACTATTATTTTATAATATTCCTTAGGAGGCTCATTAGACCTCAAAATTTCTCTAATGAACATCAAAAGTAATCATCAATTTTTTAGAATTATTGTGCTAGTCTCTATTACGCCTTGAAAATTCAACAATCCCCACCCTCACAACTCTAATCATGCTTTTATCAATACTCCCCCCCCATCGGTATTCATTCTTTTCCAAAATGTTTCCCCCCACCTGCAACCCCACCATCATGTCACCCTTCATGAAGGTGGGGTTTGGGATAAACATTGGGAAAAACATGAGTAAAATTCATTTATATTTTTTCCTGATGTTTCCCCCCACCCTAATTCTATTCATGTTTTTCCAAATGTTTCTCCTTACCCCCACCCTCATAGGGTCGAGGTGGGGGGAAACATTGAGGAAAATATGAATAGAATTATTAAGGTAGGGGTGGGGAAAAAAATTGGACAAAACATGAATAGAATTATATTTATTTTTTTCCTAATGTTTCCCCCTAACCCCACACTTAAATGATCCTATTCATCTTTTTCCAAATGTTTCCACCTACCCCCACCCTTTGATATATCTCTTCATTTTTTTCCCAATATTTCCCTTCACACCTATGCTATTCATGTTTTTCCCATTATTTCTCTCCACCCCTACCCTCATAATTCTATTCATGCTTTTCCCAATTTTTCTCCCCACCCACACCCGCATGAGGTCTAGGTGTGGGGGAATGTTGGGAATAACATGAATAGAAGTAATAGGGTGGAGGTGGTGGAAAACATTGGGAAAACCATGAATAGAATTCTATTCATGTTTTGCCTAATGTTCCCCCTACCCCTACCCTCAATGTTTTGCAATATTTCCCCCCACCCCTAGCGCCACACTCAGATGATTCTATTCATGTTTTTTCTCAATGTTTCCCCCCACCCCCAATTATATTCATTTTTTTCCTATTATTTCCCCCCACCCCCAATTCTATTCATGTTTTTCCTATTATTTTTCCCCATCCCCACCCTCACCCTCACCCTCAATGTTTTCCCCAACCCCCATCCCTAACCTCAAATATTTCTATTCATGTTTTTCCTAATATTTCCCTTCGCCCCCACCTTATTCATGTTTTTCCTAATATTTCCTTTCACCCCCACCCTATTCATGTTTATCCCAATATTTCGCCCCATCCCCACCTTCATATATTCATATTTTGAGGTGGGAGTGAGGGGGAATATTGGGAAAAACATGAGTATATTTTTCAAATCATGGTTTGCCAAATATTTTCTCATATTCATGTTTTTTCAAATATTCCTCCCCACTTACACCCTCATATATCTATTTTTTGGGGTTGGGTGGGGTGGGGTGGGGTAATATTGGGAAAAATACGAGTAGAAATAATTCATATTTGGACCAACATTTCCCCCAACAACTATCCAAAAACATGGATATACTCAGGTTGGCATGGAGGGAAATATTGAAAAAATATGAATAGAATTCTATTTTTGTTTAGCATGTTTTTCTAAGTAACTCACCCCCTTGTCCCCACCCACCTTTCTATTCATATTTTTTCCAATATTCTCGCCCAGCCCACCCCATCCTCCTATAAACCCCCAAACCAAAACATGAATATATGATGGTAGGGGTGAGGAAAAATAATGGAAAAATATGAATAGGATTCTATTTGTGTTTCACATGTTTTTCTAAGTATCACCCCCTTGCCTCACCCACATTTCTATTCATATTTTTGCCAATATTCCCCCCTAGCCCACCTGATCCTCCTATAATCCTCCTAACCAAAACATGAATATATGATGGTGCGGGTCGGGAGAAATATTGGGAAAACGTGAACAAGGGGTGGGGGGAAATATTGAGACAAACATGAATACAATTCGATTGATGTCTTACATGATTTTCTCAATATTTCCCCTCACCACAACTTATGTATATAGTTCCTTCCATACTTAACATTGAGTTATTAAATACATGTACATACACAAACACACACACACACACACACACACACACACACAAAGAATTAGTGTATGTACATCTTAAATCAACTCCATATTATCATGTTTTGATAGGGATGATATTTGTCGAGATGCAAACATATTTTTAGAATCCAAAATTTGAGAAAAATGTTTGTACTTAAGTGATTTCATGCCTCTCATGGAATAATAGATCCAAAGTTAAAATGAATTTAAATTTTTCTTGATATATATCATGAATACACATCTGACTTGTATTCCTTTGAATATCTCCATTCTCACATTATCTTTAACACAAATACATTGCCATTGAAACTACACAATCATAGATCCAATTTTACAAATTTCAAATATGTGATTTTTTAAAATAATATTGTTTATTTATTTATTTTTATCTTAGCATATATCACAATTTTGAACTATGTCTTTTATTTCTTATATAGATAAATTGAAATCTGCAATTTTAAAATGAACACTTAGTTATGTTAAAACCCTAAAAGCATCCACTAACATTAACACTTAGCCTAAGAATTTCAAGGCGATGATGAATTTCATAAAAATTTACAAAACATACAATATTAACATTAAAAATTTTGAAAGTCTCACAAGAATAAAGTGTTCTCTATACATGTCTAAAAATAATATATGTGTTATACTTCGAAAAAGACTAACATGCAAGTCTTAGAAAATCTCAAGTTCTATATACTGTACCTATATAAACATATTCTTAAAAACTAAATTTATTTCCAACATTTCATATTTTATACCATATTCAAATTAGTAATAAAATTATTTTAAATCGTCACTCCAGAAAATTTGATTATTATTATTTTAAAGTTACTACTAATATATCATGAAAGGTTAGCATTAACCTACAATCATCCATATTTAAAGCATATCGATATTCCTTTTGAAGACCAAATAACTTTGTACACCCTATATAATACCACAAAAGGACATTGCATATCATATTAAATTCTTAGTAATGAAAGACACCATGCGTACATGCTTTAGGTCATTTAAAATCCCCCTAATAGTATTGATACACTCTCTATGTATATATAGAGAGTGGAGAAAAAATGAGAAAATTTTAATAATTACGTTTCAATAAAATAATAATTAATTAAACTCTATAAATATCACCATATAATCAGATTAATGGTGTGACATACATGTTTAAACAACATTCTTACCCTATTTGAAGACAAATTAAGTCTGCTATAGTATGAAAAAATATGTAATGTGTGCATAATTTATACGATCTATTAGATCACCACTTTGTTATGGAAAGAAACCATGACACTAATACGCAATGCATTAATAACAATTCCTCTGCAATTAAAACTTATTTAAAAAGAGGAATTTATTTTTACATGAATCATAAAAATAAATAAATAAATATATTTAAAGAAGATAATGGTTTGAGTTCAATAAAACTATATTTAAATTTAAAAATAAATAAATAACCATAGATGTAACAAGAAAAGGAAATTATAATAATTTAAATATTTTTCTCAAAGTTAAAAATATGATACAAAGTTCTCCGATGAGGTGATGGATCATCTCACTAACTTCAATGACAATTAAGAATGGGCGGTGTTACATCCCTCAACCATGCAGGATCGTGTGAGTTTATGGTAAGGTAGGTGAGCAATTTTAATACTCATAATATAAAAATGGGGGTGGTGGAAACGACATATATTGAAGCATGGCGCCAATGGTATTGGCCTTGTAGACATGATTTGGGAGACTGTCAAGATAGAAGGAAAGTTTGTCTAGTTTTGGTTTACTGAGGAGTTATTCTGAGTGTTAGTGTTAGTCTTTGCAACCTTCTTCCAGTGATCAAATATGCTCTTACAAAGTGGTCTCAGAGTCTCAAGGTCAAATTTTATCATTTCAGTGAGTCTTCAAGCAAAATTTGGTCACTAGGCATTAGGTCTAGGATTTGATTTTATTCCTTTCAAAGTTGCCCAAATGTTTGTCTGTGTCACCATTTAGCTGAGTGTACCATCATGCAAAGGGTTTTCATCATCATGTCAAGTGCCACTGGATCGTTTTATGCCTTGTTCATGCTTCAATTGCGCCTAGGAAAGGTTCATTTCCCTCTCCTAGGGTTTTGGAGGTAATTTCTCTTGGATGCTTAAATCATCAGAAAAAATGTATCCTGATGTTCATACACCTTCCCCTATCCTTAATGTACCTTATTAAACACTTCCCATCATTGCTATCCGTTAATTTACTCATTTTCGCACAAACCCTAGTTTCTTGCTACAAACCCTATTTTCTAGGCTAGGCCTGTGCTTAGCCCTTTTGAACCCATTCCCCTCACTCAATTTCTGAGATTCCACTTTCCCCTACTTCCTAAAATCCCTCCCTACTTCCAAAAATTTCCTCAAGAATCTAGAAGCCCCCTATCCCCTTCATTTTGACAAATCCCTTGTTCCACACATCAGGGTAGGTTTCACTCAAATGATGTTTTTGAGCAATAAAATATGAATTTGGGAAAACTGAGAGATTTTTTTGTCTAAAACAGGCCAAGGAAGAAAAACCTCCTTCATTGTTTACACAGGTGTCATGGTTTTAGAGAAATGTCAAAAATACAATTGCCTCAAGAGAATTGATGCACCTTGGAAGTGACCTTGGGAAAATCAATTTTTCTCCTAGCTTGGTTGGCCAAATGACTTTCTTGATGAGTCAAGTGATAAATAGACACACATATATTTCCAATGAGCTATCATGAGCTCAATTTGGAGTTGAGAAACACCTTACAAAGTTGACTGCAAAAGCACTCTGCCTTGAGGCAGCCTCATTTGGCACATTTTGACCAGTCTTGGGAGATTTAATTTTTGATAGGGAAAATGAACTCCAAATTGAAAAATTCTAGTGGCATGGGAAAGTAGACTCAAATACCTTTCCAACGAGCTATCTTGTACCTAATTTTGACACCGAGAAGGCCTCCAAAAGGCTCTTGTAAAAGGTGCGGTGCACTGGGAATGTGCGGCGCATTGGGCTGCCCTCCACAGTGCAAAAAATACACTGGTGTGGCGCACTGGGCTAAAAAGCATAAAATTCATTGAAATCTTCCTCCAAATTTCAAATTCTTCATTCCAAAATTAGGTAGAGCCTCCATTTGTGTGTTTCATCCAAGTTTATGCTAGGGTATGGTGGTCGATGGATGGTAATTGTTAAAACAAAAACATCAAACCCTATCTTTTAAAATACCTCAAGGAAACTTGTTGGTAGGATTTCAAATCATTTTTTTGTCACCAATTTCACTCCATCATCTCATTTTTCTTATGATTTTATCATTCCCTAGGTTCCCCTATCTCCCTAAGTTTATCAATTCCTTCTCCTATATTCCCTTTCCCAAATTCTCAAACCCCACACCTCATACCCTACACAACAATTCCTAACCCTATTCATCAAATCCCTAAAAACCCTCCTAAGTTTCCCTAACCCCTATAGCCCTAATAGCTCCTAATCCCTTACTACATCCCTCTTCCTAACAGTCCCTTGTTGCATTTTCCCCTTTGGTGGCAGAATTTAATCACATCACAAAGAGCAGTCCACACCAGTTAGACGCATCAGCACCTATTTCTTCAGGGAAATTTGTCTACTAGCAACTCTGGCATCTAATCCTTCATATGACTATGAAGAGGAGACCCAAAGTGACTCACCCATGGAGGGACATGCACCTAGGAGGCTTCATAGAGGTGGCAGACGTATCATTACTTGTCCTAGAACTTGGTGTGCGAAACGAGAATTAAGGTGAAGAGAGCATTAAGGAGACAAAAAGTGGATGAAGGACTTCAAATATTGGCTAAAGCCTCTTTAGCCTAGCATGACACTTGATGGAGAAGCTCCAGCCCAAATTTCAAGAAATTTGGGGCATTTTTGGTATTTTGACAAATTTTGGCACTAAAAAAACAGAGTTTTTCTCCCTATGCGTCGAGCCACATTGCGCGCGCTTTTTCTAGCAGGCTATAAATTGAAAAAAGTTTACATCGTTGGATTTGGCATGAAAAATGATGAATGCTGGTGCATGTCCAAGAAGTTTGGGCAAGTTTTGAGTCCTGAAGGGGTCAAAAACACTCAAAAAATGAACTCACTGCCCCTATTTTGACACACAGGAAGCAATCTTGGGAGATTGAAGTTTTGGAGGTGAAAATGGACACCAAATTAACAAATTCCACTTGGGTTGTGTTGTGGCCACCAACAACCCCCTCCTTATGAAGTGTTATTGTTAATACTAAATAAGTGGGGACCCTCAGTAAAAATCAAAAAATCAATTAGTGTTATATTTTCTTTAAAAAAAAAAAAAAAAACTTACAACATCATGGACTTAGGAAAATACCTTAAAGAATCTAAAAAACCTAAGTTTCATAATGAAGAAAATAAAATTCACTCCTTAAGAGATATCGCATCGCTCAAAGAATGATAGGGTACCTTCTAATAAGTTAAAATGATGAAAAACGCAAGATTGCGACACAAAACTTCATCGCATCGCATACGTTAAAGAAGCACTCACATTAAAAAACTCTAAAAATCGCCAATATGCGATATCGCATATCGTGCATCAGAAAAATCACATGAATCACACATAAGGATTATAACGATGCTACGATATTGCGACACTGCGATGTTGCGATACTGCGATATTGCGATAGAAAAACACGATGAAATTGCGACGTTGCGATATTGCGATACTGCGACCTTGCGATAGAACAACACGATGAAATTGCGATTTGTGATATAGTGACCTTCGATATCAGAATGCAAAATCGCAGGACCTCTCCATCGTAGTTAGTTCTGGCTCATTATTCGAGAAAACCTTTTTAGCCAAGAGTTGGTCATGTATTTTAATGCGAATAAATGAGTTGTTGCCATTTGTTAATGAAGTATGGTGTTGTGTTTTTCGAAGAAATAGTTCGCGTAAGGTGGCATGTTTTGCATATCTTCGACATTTAAAGTTTTCCTATCATTATCTTTTATCATTACTTCCACCTCAATGTAAACTGCAGGAAAAAAGGATGAAGCATTATACAAGGTAGTATGCAGAAAGCTATGAGGAAAAAAGGACGAGGCATCTATCACAGATTTCTCATATACAGCCATGGTTGAATGGGTACTGAACGATGCTGATACCAGAAACAGACAATTTAATTCTCAGGGTCAAGAGCTCATGGAATCACTATTTTTACAAATTTTGAACTTTATACCGAATGAGAGGAAAAGGCGCAAGAGGTAGAAAACGCATCAGGGAAGCCTGGATCAAGAAACAGAGGCAGTTTCTGATGCGTGATCGCGCATCGCTAAGAAAAATTGCTCGAAAAGGAAGGCCCCTAGATACTCAGTCACCTGCAAGCCCCGAAAATTGCAAAAAATCAGTGATAGAAACAAACTGGAAACAGAAGACTAAAGGAAAAGCAGAAGCAGCCCAAGGGTTAACCAAGTAGAAATGGGATTTTTACTAGGCATACATGGTAATGACACATAGTCATTGGATGACTCTCAAGTATATCATCAATTTTACTGAGAAGATAATTCCAGCTCTTGTCAATTCTGTTTGCTTAACTCAACCAAATAGGGAAGACAATCAGCCGACTCCACTCAGGAAAATACTGAATGCTTGCAACATTAAGGAGTAGATTTAGAAATAGTTAGATAGTATATTTAATTTTAGAAATAGTTTTTCTTAGAAAGAGGATGGTCATTTAAACCGAATACTCAATTTCTGTAAATAAGTTACCTAGTTAGTAGTATTTAAACCCTTCTCATGCATTTAGAGAAGGGTCCAGAAATTTATCAAAAACTTGTCCTCAGAACATGCACTTTTGCACCCTTAGAGGAGGTTTTGGTGAATGAATGGAACAAGGTTTATTTGATATTTGCATTTGATATTTGCTAATGATGTTTCACTTCTGTACTCTTAGTGGATGTTAAATCAAGGAGAGATAAATCAATTGTCGCTTGAAGCTCATGAGTAGGACTAGTTATAAATGCTACTTTTATCTCTTAACCATTTATGCTTATGCGTTAAAGTTATATTCATTTTTTAGTTGTTTATATATTACAGCATGGATGTCTGAGTTACCATTTGGCACTTTTGTATGGTGATAGCTATTTGTTTATGTTTAGTGTATGAATAGCTTATTTATGCGATAAGTTTTCACAACTGTTTCATCTAACTTCTTATACAAAGTAGTTCATCTTTATCAAATTCTTTTCTTATGATAGCTGAATGATCTTTATTACCAGTTATTGTTTGAAATGTTTTTAGATCGCATAGAAGAAAGATCACACCCCGGGTTAGCATAAATTTCGTTGTTTTTCTGTTTATTAGAATACAATAGCATAGCATTAGATTAGATAGAAGTATTCCATTTAGAACAGAAACACCCATCATTCTCACACACACACACTGAATTGGGAAACTGGTCCCATATCCCCAGTCGAACCCGCTATACCAAACGGATAAGGAGCTGCCAACCATGGTCCGGACCGGGCGGGTATCCCCCTTGTTGTCGACCCGATTTTCGGGGCCTTCAACAGAACCTCAAGCTATCGACATATAATTTAATGCACAATATAGGAAACAAGCTATTGATATGTATTAATATAAATCAAAGTAAAACTTACAACCAGGCCTTGATGTCGTAAGCCTCCTTGAAGGGTCTTGTCGATATGTCTATGTAAGAATTTACTTGTGAACCGTCTCCTAGGGGAACATATGACTCTCTCTTATGTCCAAAAGGGTTGATACTAGAAAGCTCTCAAGCCAACTCTACTCAAGCATCTCTCAAATCAAAATACAAATGAGGCTACTTCCACACTTCAATAACACTCTCTACCACTACTCCTCTCTTAGAAACTTGAAACTATCAAATTACATCTAGCTATCACCTAATTACATCCAAGCTAGCTGATGTTATTCATGGAGGATATATTTATAGGAGGGAGAGGTCGGTAACAAATTACTGTGTAACAGGGAGTACAGTAGATACAATGATGCATCCATCGATAGTACTACTATGGTCCCTAACCCCATTTCCCTACTCATTGGCCAAATGAGAGGTACTTCCCATGAGTCCTAGACTGCATGGGTAGGATGCCTCAATAGGAGAACCAATCATCCTATACATAAGTTTCCACGGGGCATCATAGGAGAAGGATGAACCATTCACCCTATACATAGCACACCAATAGGGGAGGGTGAATCGCCCTATGGTCGCTTGTTGCTCCAAGAATTACCCCAAGCCCCCCAGAGCTCCCAAAGCTCAATGCATGCATCATGTAGGACCCTCATAAGGAGGTCTCTCAATGAATCCAAATCATTCTGGAAAGTCACAAATTTGACCTTTCCTTGGGGCTTTTGACAGAATGTGTGCGACTTGCACACCAGTCTCAATGTGATGGATCCTTCTTGCTCATCGACATACCATATCCCAGATAAAGTGGTGCCTGATTTCTATATGCTGGAGAAATCATGGAATACGGGATTCCTCAATAATCAAATCCCCCTTTGGTTGACACAGAAGATCAAGGTGGTATCCGTCATGTGTACAAACATCTCATTGAAGAGCTTCCACAACCAGGTAGCTTCACACGAGGTCATACTCGTAGCTATGTATTTGGTCTCAGTGGTGCTTATAGAAACTGACTTTTGCTTCAATGATTGCTATTTCACTCTTGCTTGGGCTTTGTCTTCACCTCAGCTCTGATACCATGTTAAGTTTAGGTATTTTCTATGCTTAGAGAAATTTATTTCAATTTTCTAATTTAGCTCAATATCTTTTCCATATTAGCAATCACATCATCATAATAGTAAATTTCATATAGAACATAAACATAAATCGTAGAAGACAAGCTAGGACAAGAGGACACAAGATGTGGCACCAGCCAGGGACAAACCCCAATATGGGGAAACCCTTGATCAATTCTTCTTATATGTTCTTCAATAGTTCAGCAGAGAGAGAGAGAGAGATAGTAAATTTACAACAGAATTCAACACTTTGACTTATCTAAATAAGAGCATAGATCATCTCTAAGAAGATGATACATGAGGTAGCTGAACTCAATTGAAGACATGCTACTTCAACTGATTCTCCAAGGTGACTCCATTGCCTTGTAGCACTTATCATAGTACTACTCCTCATCATCATGATGCACCTCACTGTGCTGCACCATGCTGCACCCATCATCACTATGTTGCATCTCATCATGATTCACTAATCATGATTGTACCCATCATTGTGCTCAATATATACTGCAAAGTATCATCACGCTGCACCATTGTCACTAAGATTCTCTTGGTCACATGCTCCCATCATCGAGCTACACTCAATCATTATGCAGCACTATAATGTTGTCTCAAACACCATGTTACATCCAACTGTTGCATCTAGATATGTAGCTCCATCCATAGGCAGTATCTTAACATGTTGCATCAACTGATCTAGTATCCAACAATAATGTTGCATCAATATTGTCCACTATGACCTCGTTGTCCCATGTATATTTGCTGCACCATGTGACGTTTTTGTCCCATGTATCTTGTTGCACTATGTAACCTTGTTGTCCCATGTATCTTGTTGCACTATGTAACCTTACAGCACCAAGTACCAGTTGTTGAGTCCCAAACTTACACCTTCCCTACATCCCTCTTTCGCCTTTTTCTCCAGTTACCTAAACCTCTAAGCTATCAAATCATTGCATAATAGTTTAAACTGAGTATATAAATGGTTTCCTAACTATGTTTTGTGACTGCTATTTGATTTAGATTTTTATTCAACCAGCTGCGGAATCGGTCACTTTCCACAGCGAGAATCAGTTTCCGCATCCTTTTTGTTAAACTATATGGTACAGGTGTCTATTGAAGAACTTAGCCACATGGGAAAGCCATAAAGGACGTGGACATGGAACGTGTCCCCTTGGTTCAGCCAAATCATCCATAGAAGCCCGCGGTCAAGGCCGGTCAAATGGTGGTCAACACAAGGAGTTAAGCGGTGGCACGGCTCTGTTTTCAGCATGAGGAGGATTGCATGGAAAGGTCCTGAGTTTTAGGAGGTGTATTAACACCTAGGGACTGCTCATCGACTGAATCCAACAAACCATCTCTTGGATTCACTGCCAACAGCTACCATGATGCTATAATTCCGGTTCTTGTCTTTTATGTGCTTGGCTACCAGCGCAGGCCATGTTAGTTTGTTATGTATTTTCTGCTATAAATAACACACCTACATATGCAAATAGCTAGTTAGTTGCTGTGTGTAAACTTGACTATTGAAAGAGCCTTTGAGCCAAGATTTAGTCTCTATTTCATAACTGCTTTGCAACATATGAGAAGACACTGATTTTGCATTCAATTTCGTGATTGGTTCTGATTGACCGAAGGTGCAGAAGGCCCCTATACACCAAGGTCCTATAGTTGTTGTATAGTTTTATGTTTTTCTTCATTTTACGCTCTTGATATCGTAGATACTTGTTGTATATATTAACTTGCTCATGGTTTATGTCATTTGTTGTTCATAAGTCTCTTTTATGCTTTTATTTTATTGTCAACTAATCAATGTTTGCATTTCAGGTTCTAATAGGAAGCCCGAGTAGTACATATAATTTTTTATGACTAATGACATAATGGGACTATCTTGTCCTACTGCTGATTTGTTTTATTGGTTTTAATTCCAGCATTGCTTATTTCTTAGTTTTGCTTTGTTCATTTAATTTTCTGCAAGCTAGTGATTAGACTATTCATATCATTCTTCAGTTACCAAATGATGAGGGATTGTAGAGTGAATGTGTAGTTTAATCTTAGTTTTATTTCATGCAACTTAGATATCAGATCATTCAATTTGTGTATGACTACTTCCTATAGCCAGAGCAAGTCAAATGGTGAGGGGTCAAAAATGAGTTGATGTGATATGATTAGTTTACTTTGCTTTCAGTCTTTCAATTGCTTTGAGTTCAGTCTTTTCTCTTCTTTATAACAGCAGCA